>JAYMFT010084169.1:0-14206 GCA_038088735.1 Panulirus argus | reverse complement strand
TCTCTCTCTCTCTCTCTCTCTCTCTCTCTCTCTCTCTCTCTCTCTCTCTCTCTCTCTCTCTCCTCCACCCCCCCTAGTTCAACCTTACTTTTGTTCAAATTAACTCTCCACTCCGTCCTTTTACAAACACTTCTAAACTCAGACACATGCTGTGGAGTTTCTTTATATTCCCATCTTTGCCCTCCCTCTCATGCCATGCATTCTTCAATTCTCCCAGGACCTTCACCCCCTCACCCATATTCAGGTATCTAAAACACTTCATTTCCTCCAAGTTTTCTCCATTCAAGTTTGCATACCAACTAAACTTTCTCTTTCCAATATTGAACTAAATACCCTTGCTTTTATTCACATTTACTCTCAACTTTCTTCTTTCTCACACTGTTCCATACTCAAACTTTAATTTCTAGTTTTTCACTTGAATCTACCACCTGCACTGTGTCATCAGCAAACAACGACTGACTCGCCTCTCAAGCACCCCCACCCCTGCCAGACTGCAAACCTACCCCTTTCCCCAAAATCCCGACATTCACTTCCCTTTCCACCCTAAACAGTTTGAACAGCCATGGTGACATTACACACCCTTGCCTCAGACCTACCTTCACCTAGAACCACCTACTTTCCTTTTTACCTACTCCCACATGCATTACTCTCTTGATAAAAACTTCTAACCTCTCGTCACTTTCTTCCTTCACCATATACTAGTAACACCTTCCCCAAAGCATTTCCTTGACTTATCATATTCTTTCTCCAGGTCCATAAATGCCACAGGTAAATCCTTTTGT
The DNA here is from genome assembly GCA_038088735.1 of Panulirus argus. NCBI lineage: Eukaryota > Metazoa > Arthropoda > Malacostraca > Decapoda > Palinuridae > Panulirus > Panulirus argus. Next base: position 13,424 of record JAYMFT010084169.1, on the reverse strand, counting down.
TTCTCTTAAGTATTTCTTGCACACATTCTTCAATGCAGGCATCTGATCCTTATTTCCTCTGCCACTCCTAAAACCACATTGTTCTTCCCCATTGTGATGCTGTGTGTGCCAGCACCCTCTCAGTCACCACTGTCTCATACATCTTATCAGGTACACTCAGTAATTTTTTTTTTCTTACATGTTCATTATTGTTTTTGCAAGGTAGTATCCAAAAGAGATGGCTGAACGTTAGAGATAAAAATCCTCTCTGGACTCTTTTCCTTGTAACTCGTTTTGGAAAGTAATACAGGAGGGGAGGATTTCCAACCCCCCACTACTGCTCCTCTTAGTTGCCTTCTGTGATAGTAGGCAATATTTTTTCTTCCCTATCCCCAGCAGTAACTCAATGAGCTTATACCTCTAATTCAAACATTTACCTTTATCCCCCTTCACTTTATACAATACAGGCATTCATCCAGTCCATCACACTCACATTCATTGAAAATCTCAATTATCCAGTCAACATCACAGTCACCCCTTTCTTAAGAAATTCAGCTGCAACTCCATCTACTCCAGCCGACTTGCCTCATTTCATCTTATGCAAGGCTTTCACCACCTTTTATCTTTTCATCAAACCACTTGCTTTATATATATTATTTGATAAGATTGAAATATTGTTTAAACTTTCAGACAACTGCCCATCCTGGGACCCAACTAAATTTTCTTGGCTCTGTCCTTTTAGGGATAAATATATGGAAATGATCCCTGCAGAATAACTGTTTACAGAGCAACATTTTGTAATAGTGACATCAGAGTATTAGGTTAGGAATTTGTAGAATGAGGCTGTTTTTTCACAGTAATGACAGATTTTAAAAAAATCATATTTTTTTTATATTCTTTTCAATTAGTAATGAAATATGTTAGTGTATTATAAGGTTTTCAGTTATAATGTCCCTTATATTGATATCAGAACAAAATAACATTAGATTCTTGTCATATTCCAGCCACTGACGATCACCTTATAAAGACTACCAAGTTTTCATGTTCTTAATGTGCCATAAAAGTTAGATCTACCTAACCTGAAAATATCAAGATAGGTAACATAATGGCCACATACTTCAGCAAACCTGAAAACCACTAACTGAAATGGTTAACTTAAGTTTTGAAGGCTTGACAAACAGTTCACTCCACCCCTCTCCCACTTCATCACCTCAGTCTCACAATACCAGCATTCGCTATGATAATAGCGATCAGAGAGTCTGATATACATCATGATACAGTGTGGTATAATGATGGTAGGATGTTTTGGGCATAGACTACACTTGAGAATTAGATATGGGGAATTTTTTGGTCTGGAATGTAACCTCCTTATAATATAGGTTACGGTTACTCAAAAACAACATTCTGTCCTTACAACATATCACTACAAAAGTAACCTTGTCATTCTGAAAAGATCCCCTGTAGTTCTTTATGATTACTGTATGCTTTTATTTTCATGTTTATTTAATGTTTTAACTACTTTTTTAATGACTGTATATTTAAAACACATTTTTATAGTGCTTGCATACCACAAAACACATTTTGTAAGTTTCTTTGTCCAGGAAATTTTGAGTCCAGAATGTATCCCTCCAGTATTACATGTAATCCTATAGAAAATCACTTTACTTTAAGCATTTTTCCGAAAACTGCACTATTTTTTAAGAGTGTATCTATGCACTAAACAAGGGTTGGATGTATGCCAAAACTTTCTGAAGCATTCAAGTTACTGATCATCCCAGAAAATTCATGTCAAATATTCAGATGTCCTAAGACTCTTGAAATCTGTTTGTTTGTTTAGCCAGCAAATAGCAAATGGTTACCACTTGCCTAAAATTGGAAATTATTATTATGATGAAGTATCAGTAAATAAATGCACAAGTCACATGGAAGGAAGCAGGAAAAGATAAGTCAAAAGTAAGAGAAAGATAGAGAAGTGAAAAAGAGTAGTCTCTTATGATAAATTTTGGATATATGACTGAACACCAGAATACCAAGTGGGCTACATTTTGAATTTAATCAACCTTTAGTAAGAGGAAAATTATATTTCTCGCTACAATGCTTTCACAGACACCCATAACTGACCAAAATGTTACATTTATCATTTCAGTAATATACAAAACCTTTTAACAGATATTGTGCACGATGTTGTTTTTCTTCTCAACATTTTTGGGAAATATTTAGTGCCCTGCATTTAGAGATTTTAATTGTACTAACATGCTTTGATCATAGGAAGAAGGATAATTGATTTGAGAAAGTGAAATGTCCTCCTTATTCTCAGATTGGTAATTCCCTGTATGATGAAGAAGGTGCCAAGATTGTTGATAAACTTATGGCCAAGGCACAGCAGAAAAATGTGAAGATTCATTTCCCAGTTGATTTTATCACAGGTGATAAGTTTGATGAAAATGCCACTGTAAGTAACATGCTTTCTCTTATCTGTGATAAGTTTCATGAAAAAATGTAGAATTACAAACCACTAGTTAAGAGTAAAATAATAGACATTAACTAGAATTTTTTTTTCTTTTACTATACATTTTAATTGTAACAGCTGCAATTTTTTTTTTAACATTTATTTTGTCATAAGTAGTTTTTGTATGTTGTTTATAACATTCCAATAACTTTCAAGTGTTTTAAAACTGTATTGATGTCGTTATATTTATCTATCTATCTGTAGCTCTGATGCCTGTTCTCTCCTCTCCTTTTAGGTGGTTATTTGGTGTAAAACATCCACAAAATAATTCAGATGACTATCATTGCTAAAATGTTTCTTTTCATATCTTTCATATCTATAACTTTAATTTTAAGGACCAAAGCAATATAAACATCATGTTCCTATTTTCATATTCTATGAACAAAATGCTTGTTATCAATGCTTATTCATATTTTCAGAATTACTGTAAGGTAGCCCTATTATTGCTTCTCTCTCTCTCTCTCTCTCTCTCTCTCTCTCTCTCTCTCTCTCTCTCGGTTGAAAAAACTGCAACTGTATTGCCTAGAAAGAAGAAAGATATATGATAATTTATGCATGGCATCAAATTGAAGTTATAGAAATGTGTTAAACCATCATGGATGGATAGGAGAATGGAAGGACTAATTTGGCAAAAGAAGAAAACATGTAAGAAATTCAAATCAATGGGGACTGATGAAAATTGCCAGGAATTAATCAAAATGCAAAGAGAGTGTAAGAAGGTCATAAGACACAGTAAATGCAAGGAAGAAAAAATAATTTCCTTGAAAGTTAACAATAATCCTAAGGAATTCTTCAGATATACCAAATAAAAGGAATACAGTAAAAGAAGGAAATGGACCATTACGAGACAAACATGACACTAACTACTGACGACAAGGATATGGCTACCATTCTGAATTATTCTTTTAACTCCGTATTCACAATTTAAGAAACATCTCTAATACCTCAACCAATGAAAATTTTTCAAGGATCTGATGAAAAAGAGGTGAAGGTTAGAGAAATAAAGAGCTCTGAAGTACTTAAATACCTGGTTCAATTAAATCCTAACAAATCCAACGGCTCAGATAACATAGCTCCAAGATTTTTAAAGGAGGTCAGGAGACAGCTGATATACCCCATATCAAAAATATTCAACAAATCTCTATCAGATGGTCTGGTGCCAGTTGACTCGAAACTAGCAAATGTTACTCCTGTACATAAAATAGAGACAAAAAGTGTGCCTTGAACTACTGCCCAATAAGCCTACGTCAGTGTTAGGTACAACGATGGAAAAAAATAGTACAATAAACTTGTCATGTTTCTAGATCACAAAATTATATCGGACAACCAACACAGTTTCCTCAATTGAAGATCCTGCCAGACAAATTTGCAGGAATTTTTTAATGTTATAATCAGAATTAGGATGAAAAAGTATCTTCTAATGAAGTATATTAAGATTTCCAAAAGGCTTTCGATAAAGTACCTCACAAGAGACTTTTACAAAACTCAAAGCACATGGAATCGGTTAAGAACTCTGTGCACTGATCAGAGACTGGCTTACCGGACGAAAGCAGCATGTAGTATTAAACAATGAAGTCTCAGATTGGCTAGACATAATGAGTGGTGTGCCACAGGGGTTGATCTTAGGCCCCATTCTTTTCATGATATACATTAATAACCAAGAACTCAATCTCATATCTAAGATCTCCAAGTTTTCTGATGATACTCAACTAGGAGGTAGAGCTGTAAACAGGCAGGAATGCGAAATGATTCAAAGAGATCTTAACTTACCAGCAGAGTGGTCAAACAGGTGGCAAATGAAGTTTAATGTAGACAAGTGTAAAGTTATGCACTTTGGAGACTAGAATATACATTATGACTGCAAACTATTCAGAAACTCTCTAACTAAAGAGAATGAAGAAAAGGACCTTGGAGTTGTCATTAGCAACAATCTGAAGTACACTAAACAGTGTCAAGCAGCATGTAAAAAAGGCAACTGAATGTTAGGTTTCATGGCCAGGAACTTAGATTACTAGGTAGTAGTTGCTTGTTGGTAGGCATCCAACGACCAGGGAGGTATATTACCAGTACTACCCGCCTGGGTATCAGGAGGGTTAATGGCATCTGCTTAGTGAGTGGTAGAGTAGGTGAAACGTAATACTTTGAGGTGCTTTGGGCATGTGGATAGAATGCAAGACTGGGAGTTTACAAGGAGAGTGTATGATAGTACAATTAAAGGGGTTAGTGTGAGTAGAAGACCACCAGTGACATGGGCAAATAGGGTGGAGGAATGCTGAAGGGAGGGAAATAGTGGAAGAATGCCTGTAATGGTGTATGCGAGGGAGGCATGTGAGGACAGGGATAAGTGGAGTTCCTGGAGGGAAGAGGCAACAGAGATGTAGATTGGTAGATAGATAGGGATACTCTTGTACTGTATAGTGTGGAAGTTTCAGAACTGAAAGTACTACAAGTATGTAGTTGTATATATCAGTCAATATTGATACAATCAACCAAGAAAAACTTCTTTCAGACTGGCTCTGCCACAGTTGAAGCTGGTATTCCTGATAGCTGGATGGGTCTGGACTGTGGACCCAATTCTGTTAATGCTTTTAAGGAACCAGTCTCCAGGGCAAAAATTATTGTATGGAATGGGTAAGGCTTTATAGATTTCTTTAGGGGTTATTTTTTGATATCATTATAATTGTTGCATCATGAAATTCTAGGCATAAGGATAGAATTAGTGGTAAACTTCAATTAGTGTAGTTTTATCTCATTAATTGCTGAAATATCATAGTCAGTCTTCATATAATGCCTCCAACTTATTTGCTTTCTTATTTCTATGGAATTAGAAACATACCTAAAATCATTGTTGTTTGTATATGCTATGTTTTGGTAATTTTGTAGGATATGCTAATGAAACTTTATAACTTATGTGACAAAGAAAAATTTTAGCTTAGAATAAAAGGTAATGCTGTGCCATGTTTTGCCCATTTATTGCTTCAAATTTAACTTTGAGTTGATAAATGACCAACCAGTGTGTTTAAATGAAGCAGTAGTAGCTTAATTACCTTTTTCTCTTTGTCTCCCTTATTTTGCTCATACTTGAATACATAATCCCTACCATGATCCTCTTTCTTCCACACCCCTTTTGTTTTCACAACTCCATTTTCCACAGTTACTTTCATCATTTCTCAGGTCCATTTATTTTTTGCATTTTATTCCTGCTTTTCTTATTTTCTTCCATCCTTTTCTTCATTTTCTACCCCATTTCCAGTTGTCAGTTGTCTTTCCTGCCTTTTTCATACATTTTCTCCCTTTTCTTTTTCCATCTCTGTATATTTATATCTCATGCCTTTATCTTATTTTCTTCTTTGCTCATCATCCATCTACCACCTTGTTTCTTCATTGACCACTGCCCCAATTTTGTTAGGTAGATCAGGTGCAAACAGCATATCCAATCACTTATACATCCTCTTGCCTTATCCACACTTACAAGATTGCTTCTTACTTTTTCATTTTACACATGAGTTGATTAGTCAAGTGAGACCAACATTTCCATTCATGCCACCTTTATATGCAGGATGCTTTGATTGTATTTGGTAGCCGATAATTTTTCTAGCATTCATATATGAAATATTTGAACCCTAATCATTTCTCACTGCAATTATCCCTCTTCTGTGGTCTTCCTCTAATTGTTGTCCTCTCAGCAGTACTTATATATACCCTCTTGACAAATATGGCATGTTCCAATTGCTCAACATAATTCATACTATCCTTCATAAACCAAATCCTTCTCACACCTTCAGCCTTTCCATTGTCTGTCCTTGCAATTTCAGTGAATTTTTGATATCTCTGCTCTGTACCAATAGATTGTAAAGTGATATATGGCAACCAGATTTTGGGTGAACTTTTGCCTAAGCAAACTTGTTTTAATGGTAATAAAGTTAGGGAAAACTTTTTTTTATTTCTTTCATTTGTTACTTTTGTTGAAAACTAAGGTTTGATGTAAAGGTAGATTGGTTGAAATTATTAGATATAATGTAAAGGTAAAGACATTGATTGAAATTCTCTTTACAGACCGTGTGGTGTGTTTGAATTTGACAAATTTGCAAGTGGAACAAAAAGTGTTATGGATATGGTGGTAGAAGCCACAAAAGCTGGTTGTACTACCATTATTGGAGGAGGAGACACGGCAACTTGCTGTGCTAAATGGGGAACTGAGGATAAAGTTTCACATGTGTCAACTGGGGGTGGTGCCTCTCTTGAGCTTCTTGAAGGTAAGCTAAACTGAATTCATTGTGTATTTTTTTTATATAGTTTTACTTTACTTTCATTATAATTTAGACTGGTTTCTTTAATCCTTAAACTGTAACATATATCCAGAATGAAAGTGACTCAGTGCATGAAAATGACAAAATATTTCCATATGTTATTGAAGAAAATACCCAAAAAAGTTGCATATTTTCCTGTGTATTGGTGAGGAAGGATACGGAGCTGGGAGGGAAGGGCCCCAGCTGACAACTTGGATTCTCATTATATATTTGAGCACATGATTCATCTTTTTTCTAAGCGCGATTTCTCTCCTCATTCACCTGAACTCATTACACTCTCTTTGTTATCTCTCCATTCATGATTATACATGTTCCATACATATTATTTACTTTTTTTTTATGTAGACATATTTTGAGTATTATGGGCATTATTTATTCTTATTACACATAACAGCTAGAGAATGGATATGAGTGAATGAGGCATTTTCTTTGTTCTTCGTTAGGAATACCAGGTTTAAAAAGAGGAACATACACAGGTATACATATGTGAGTAGGAGAAATGTTCATTCTTGGATTACATTTTGATTGATAGGTGTGTAAAAGTCTTGTGAATGTAAATATGTTGAGAGAGGCAACAGGTGGAATTTCTTATCGCTATCTTGGGGAGGCAATGGTGAAGATTTGTAGAGGTTTTTGGAAAAAGGAAATCATGCTAGTGAGAAGAGCTTGGAAAAGGGACCTATGGAAAAATACCAAGAGAGATTGAGTGTGGAATAACAAAAGGTGAGAATAAATGAAGCAAGGGGAGTGGATGAGGAATGGGAGGTTTAGGGAAACAGTGCTGGCATGTGCGAGAGATGCATTTTGCATGTGAAAGGTGGGAGGTAGGCAGATAAAAAGGGTGCTGAGTGGCTTGATGAAGTAAAGTTACTAGTGAAAGAGAAAAGAGAGGCGTTTGGGCGGAACTTACAAGGAAGGAGTGCAAATGATCAGTGGATGTATAAGAGAAAGTGGCAGGATGTCAAGAGGAGGATGCAGGGGTTGAAAAAGTCGGATGAGAGTTGGGATAAGCGAATATCAGTAAACTCTAGGGATATGTTTCAGAAGGAGGTTAATAATGTGGGAAAAACAAGAGAACAAGTAGGAACATCAGTAAAGGGGGCAAAAGAGGAAGTGAGTATTTTAAAGGACTGTTGAATGTGTTTGTTGATGATGGGGCAGCAGATGTAGCATGTTTGGGTTGCGTTAGTTTGCGAAGTGCGAAGTGAGAGACTCTTGGAGAGTGGTTTGGTGAAGAGAGATGAGGTGATGAAAGCCTTACCTAAGATGAAGTGTGGCAAGGCAGTTGGAGTGGATGGTATTGCAATTGAATTTATAAAGAAAGGGGGTAACTGTGTTGTTGATTGGTTGATAAAGATTTTTTAGTGTATGTATGGATCATGCTGAGATGCCTGAGGATTAAATGCAAAGGGAATAAAGATGAGTTTTCAAACTACAGTTATATATGTTTTTTAAGTGTACGTGGTAAGTTGTATGGAAGGGTATTGATTGAGAGGGTGAAAGGATATTAATTTCAAAGTAGATTACCTCCTTACTCTCTTTCCTTGATTCAGCAGATGATGCTAGCCTGTTTATTCCATACAATTTGATTTCTTGATTATTGTTTGAAGAAATTTTGTATCATATGTCATGTAAATGCAGTCTTGATGAGAGTTGAGAGCCACTGATTTTTATCTCATCACAAAAATGTGGGGACTCAAAACTTGTGATATATATGCTTAAGCCAAGTAAATGTATTACTGTGTATTATCGTTATTATTAAGTAGTGCCTTGAAACATCTTTTCCACTCTAATACTTGTTCTCCAGTTCCTTAGTTAGTGAGGTAGCACTAGGAATAGACAAAGAAAAGGCCTCATTTGCTCACATCCATTCTCTATCATGGGTAATGCATTAAAACCACAGCATTACACAACTTTTAAACTTGTGTTTCTTTATAAAATGACTGTACATAATGCTGCTGCAATTAGGTGAAACCTGTGGATCTCTTTAAAACAATGAACTTAACATTATTGCATTTAATATCACTAAAATCTAGTCAAATAACTTGTTTAGAGTCCATCTATTTTTTCCTCTTTTTACCATTAAGGAGTTAAGTCCAGGTAGGGAAGGGTAATCCAGATTGAGTGTTTGAAGTACTTGTGTTAAATTTTCTTTTCCTGTCATCAGGGAAGACTCTTCCTGGAGTTGCTGCACTCTCAAATGCTTGAACAAGCATTTCCCTGAAGATTTGGAACCACCAGTTGTTTAGAGAAAAAAGACAGTATTGTGTTCTGCTTGCATACAGCAACAAACAAGAAAATCCAACAAGAAAGATATTAATTAGTGTAACTGAACTTGAAATTTGGCTTGTCAGGGAATTGCCATTATTTGAATAAAATGCTGTACGGTATCTAGTCATGAAAAATATTTGTTCAAATCTTAGAATCAGCTTTGTAACAATGATATTATCTCCTTGAAGTTTATGATTTAATCATATATTTTTTGAAGACTTGTGTAGGAAACCAGTGTTTCTGTATTACGGAGCCCCAGTTGATAAAGGTACACATGTAAAATTTTCTCTATACAACTTTTAGATTAGTCTCCCAATGTTATAAAATTTCTGACGTTGCTGGTAAGTGTGACTAGTATCAATAATGACAGTCCCGATTCCTCTATCAAAGAATAAAGTATTGAAACTGAAATAAGTCGTGATGATTTTTCCATGTATTTGGAGGGAGTGGAATGAATATTATTTTCATCATTTGAAGTACACAAATAAAGACCAAAAAAACTACTTTTCAATTTCCTTCAAATAGATAACTTTATTTTGGGCATAAATATTGAAAATGCTTACAGAATAATAACTGTAAAAGATAACAGGTAATGCTTGAGAGAGTTTGCACACCTTTGCAGAATCTTAATTTCCATTCTAATGGATTCCATAGTTTTTCTTCACATACTGAAATACACCATTCCCTCATTACATGGGGAATCTCTTCCTAGAAAAATGTAAGTACAACATATCCACACATATCAAGTGTAATAGTGTATGAGGAAAATGGAAGTATATTCCTGACACCTATTGGATACTTTGGATACTCTGACCATTTCACAGTTCTTGTAAGGATGAGGATCAAAGAGAAGTGGAGGTATGGTGTTAGGAAGAATGCAAAGGTAAAAATGTTGGCAAATGAGAAAAGTGATAAGAAAAACTGTAAGGAGGAGAATGAAAGGAGGGTGATGGAAAATTAGACTAAAGTTCAGTGAATGTAAGGCTGCAATCATGTGTGACTGAGTTGTTTAGAATGTTTAAAGAAAGACTATTAAACATTGTAGAACTTGTAGTTGAATACAAGGTCTTGTGATATAAGAATTAAATGGGCAGTGCATGGTGTCCGGAAAAGATTAGAAATGCTCATGCACCAGGCTTCCTCTAAGGTGGCCTTTGCATAAACATCCCTAAAGTCGGCCAGGGTACGTCCACCTTATGTCATGCACCAGACTCCATTCCTGGTGGCCCTTGCCTAAGCTTCCATCCCCAAAGTTGGTTGGGAACAGCCGCCCATTGTCATGAACCGGGCTTCCTCCCAGGTGGCCCTTGCCTAAGCTGTATAAAATCATCCAGTGTTAGCAATAAAAAGAATCCCTAAAGTTTGTATGGGTATGGCTGCCCTGCATCATGCACTGGACAACAATGTCTTCCTGCCTTTCCAGTAAGCCTTGTTCACAAACCACCTAGGATAACATAACAGCCTAAAGGTATGTCTTATATTACTTCATTCAGCTACCAAACTTATGGGATCACATATCCTTAATGCCTTAAAAACACTGACATAACTACGTACTTTTTTACACAAGGATCATGTACTGAAAAGTAATGACCATAACTCAGCGTTGGTAAGCATCCTGTGGATCTTGAAAGGTAAGCAATCAGATTCTTTGGTTATAAAAACATTAAGAACCAGTATTTTGCTTTCTTTATCCCATTCGGTCTTGAAGATGGGGTGAGTGCTATTTAATTTACTGAAAAACATCACGATATTCGGAAGAAGGCATAATTTTGCTTGAGGTGCAGTGTTGTTATCCAGTGTATGTGTATACAATGATTATACATTTTTCTCAAAACTATTTAGGATTGATCAGATGATCATTATTTGTATACAACCATAAAACTATCGTAATTACATTTATGAAATTAACGCCTAGTAATTGTATACACATACTCTTAGGAAATAACACTGCTCCTCAAGCAAAATCACATATAGATAATTAAGCAAACATTGTCAGACTCAACCTCAGCACTAACACAAGAAAATATGTAAACAATTCATTGCTGGAGTGGAGTAATGTAAAATGTACTGAGTGCAAAGAAGTGGGTGCTTTGACAAGTAAGCAAAGATGGCAGTGACTTAATTGTAGATGATGGAAGTTCCTTTGGGACATCGCACCTTGCACAGCAGTAAAGCCAAATTTAAAAATCAGCAGAAACAGTCATGTGAATCTCATTTACATGAAGGATAGGGCCAAGGAAAAGATGACTGTGGACATCTCGCTGACATATCTACTGTCAGTAAGGTAGTTGCTTTTTGTTCACAGCATGCTTACACTTCAGCGTTCTCTTCATCGTAGGGATATTAGTCAATCCTGAGACACCAAATCATCAAAACATTTTACTCTCAGAGCTAAAGACAAAAATCTTGTGATCGCGTATGCATCCATTGCTCAAGCTCAGTACCCATTGTTTTCAAGTTGTGCACCACCCATGACCTCCCTGTGGTTCTCGTAGAATTTCAACTGCACTACGCAGATTTTCCCTTCATTTCAGACTTTGTCAGATTAATAACTTGAGATTACTGATATATTCAGTTACTTTTAAGCAAACGAAACCATTTGTGAAGAAAAAGCACAAAAAGATATCAATTTACCTGTCATAGCTTAGCTATGTGAGTTACTTCTTTACATACAGAAATATTGCAGAAACATGAAAATTCCGACGTATGTCACTTTCCTTTGAAAACCTAATGGCCCCATCTTCATGTTTCCAGTTACAAGCAGAATAATACGGTATAGTGTTATACTAAGGTACAAAAACGTCGGTTTAGTTATAGCTGTCTAAATTCATAACACAATGAAGTACTAAAATGACGGGAAGAATGTGCAACATGTATCAAAAGAAATTATTTGGCAGTTGAAATATTTCGAAGGTCATAGACATGTTACTCTATCCACGTGATGCTACATTGAAGATATACATACAGTTATATAGTCGTTTCAAAACGAGGGACGAGAAAAGGACATATATAGAATTAAAATATTTTCACTAAACTTTCTTTTTACAGGAATCAAAAGACAACAAAGTACAGTTACAAATGAAAGACAAGCAAGTAACATTGGCTATCTTATCAAGTCTATATTATCAACAGTTTACATAACATTCGACCAGATCCTCACGGATTTCACGGTTTCTTAAACTAATACAGAATATATATCAATATCTTGTGAAATATACTGTTAAAAAGGTTTTCGTTATAGTAAGGTTCCTTAATTAAAACAGTATTTGAAACAGATATGGTGTGTCGGGTAGAGGATGAAAGGAAATTGTAGGTGTGAGTCATATTTCTTCCACTCTTCCATACCTGATGATAAAGAAAGTTCTCTTGAAATAGAGAGAATAAGACTATTTTCAATATTTGATTCCTTGTGCAGATGTTTCACTGGATTAAGAAAGTAATGAAACAGCTTTGCTACATGGGTGACTAGAATCCGAGACATAGGATATCTAGGTGCACATAAATGGAATATGTATCAGCAGTTTACAGAAGGTATGTCGATAAGAAGACCTAAGAACGTGCTTGTAGTTCAAGAGTCTCGTGCAAGGGTGCTTCTATGGGCTGAAGGCTAAACCTGGTTCTCACAGGTGACTGGTGAACTCCAGTTGCTTGATCATCTCCAGTGGTTCCCTGTGAGGAATCGACGTAGTTCATCTCGTCTCCGATATGTTGGTTGTGGTAAGAAGAGGATGCTTCTGTAGTCAATGTGTGGATGTCCTCTTCCTCCTCTTGCCAAGGCTGGTAGGAAGGGTATGAGAGGATATCACCATCGAAGGCAGGGTTCGGGATACCTTCAGGACTTCCCTGTAAGAAAGGTGATGCGTAATATTAAGATTTTGTAACTTGAGTGTCTAAATACTACTAGTGGATGCTTTGTGTCACCTTCATTACTTAACTGGAATGGGATCTAACTCTCTCTTAGAAATACTTTACGATTTATGACATTTCAATTGCTGTGATATATCACTTCAGCCGATACATAGGGCTTCCCCATATAAAAGTGTAGAAAGGGAATTGGAGGTTAAGATTAGACAATGTAATGAGATGAGACATTTCATACAAAGAGGAGCCATGTATAAAGGGACAAAATTTAGAATTGGCGTTTATAAAATTAAGGATTTACGAAATAGGTGCTTGAGTATGATACATAATAATACAGCAAAACATGGCTGATAAAGTGAAGTGCCTTAGAGGGGAACCAGAGAAAAAAAGATGTAGGGTTCTGAAATGTTTGCCAGGAAACAGACTAAGAAAGACCCATTATGTATATATATATATATATATATATATATATATATATATATATATATACACAG
>JAYMFT010084158.1:0-14206 GCA_038088735.1 Panulirus argus | reverse complement strand
GTATCAACTTTCTTAAATCTTCATTCCTTATCAGAGGCTGAATCATTATGTAGAACACACACACACACACACACACACACACACACACACACACACACACACACACACACACACACACACACGTCTCTTAGAACCTCTCTATACCACACAGATTTTCAAACTTTTGTATACCGTCAGAATTTAGTCTCAACACTTATTCCATGCACGCACTTTTGTAATATAGAATTTATATGTATATATATATATATATATATATATATATATATATATATATATACCATCTCAAATTTATGGCTTATTTTCTAGTTATGGCCTCTGGCTACTTTGCCATTCCCTCTGTCGACATCATTAAAGTGGCTTAGGAAGGTGAAGGATGTGATCAAGTCACTCCTTACTTTTCTCTCCTCCAGGCTGGGCTAGTTTCTGGTCTCTACCTTTTTTCAGAGTAACTCTGATTTCTTGACTGTTGTCCTATCTTTTACTGCCTTCCTCTGAACTTTTTTTCTCTTACTCCTCTTACTGTTTTCTTACTTCTCTTTACAAGTCCGTTACTATATCAACTCCTGAGCCCCTTACAGTATCGACTCAAAAGCCCCTCACAGACTCAGATTCCTGCAGCTTATATCCTGCTGGTACTGAGGCCTTGTGTCATAGCGCACCATCCTTTCGAGCATGTGTGTGTTCCATCATCTCTTCCTCTGGCCAAGTAACTGCAAATTGAGCAAGACATTAAAGCACTTATATGTATAAATTATGAAGCCATAAATACCCTGTTAAGTCTGGTAATATCTTTAATTTTCATCTAATACCAGTAGCTTGTGCCTAGGTGATGTTATCTAATCATCCACCCGAAGCTATTATGGGCTGGCTTTGTGAGAGGGTCCTACTCCTCCTCCTCTACTTCTTCCTCCCCAACCCAAACAGGTGCCCTCCTCCCTCCCTCCCTTCATCTCTTAGAGTACAGTACTGACGAGAGGTGTGGTCGGCAGGTGGGGCCGACGGCGGGTGGTGATGGGCGCGTGTGTGACCAACCTGGTGGTAGTTGTGGCCATGGTCCTCACGCATCTCTACCCGGTCCTCATCACCCTGCGCTTCGTTGCCGGCTGCTCTGTGATGGCTATGCTCGTCCCAGCCTGGAGCCACAGTAAGCTGCCTCTCGACCTCCTTCCCTTCACTAACCGTTTCCACTTTATTTTGCAGGATCTTTCGACAAGAGTGTACATTTTGTGGTTATAACAGCGTTAATGAAGGCACTTGTCTGCCTTCTGTCACACTTCTTTTATTATTTCTGTTTTGCGTGACAGCTAATTGGCAACAACCTATGGAGGGTCAGTAAACCGACAGAGCTTTTTATTATGACGTTTCAATCGCTCCTGCGGTGGGCCGAGCAAAACGGCGGAACAGCATTATTTAGTGGTATAACCACTCGCCCCCGTCATTTTTCCTCTTCATATTTTGCATATTGCCTGCACAACCTGCCTCCTAAACAAAAACATTCTCGAAAATGTATCATCAAAATAGCCAGCAATTTTGTATCCTGCCAAGCATTTGGATGAATTAGTGTCAACTGCGTATGGGGGTTAGTCATCATGATTGTGGCACTTTCTTTCTAGTGTGGTATTTCTTCTTCTCTGTCGTGCATTGCTTCACATATGTCCAGCTGTAAGCAAGCAAAGCAGTATTTATCCTTAAACTGTATCTCTTCTGGGTAAAACAAAGGTTAAATTGTCTCCTCATTAAAGTGTCACAATGCTGCTTCCCACATCGTTGAACGTTAATTCCCGTCCTGCGCAGCTGCGACGTGTTGATCTGGTGTAACCGGGTTGTTCCCACTCTCCTAAAATGATCCTTTTGTCTCCCTCCACTGCTCTAAGGCAATGCTTCGCCTCATCCACATCTTTGCAGTGTCAATCTGTCTCCCTTGCCATTTTACCTTGTGTCCCCCCTACCTCTCCTATTCCTAGAATGTCACCATATCTCTGCAACAGCCCTAGAGTGTCACCATGTCTACGCCACAACCCTAAAGTGTCACCATATCTCCTCCATAGTCCTAGAGTGTCACCATGTCTCCGCCACAGCCCTAAAGTGTCACCATGATTTCCTTGCAGCCTGAAACGTCTCCATGTCTCTCCCGGAGCACTGAGAAGTTACCATATCTTCCCACAACCTTGGAATGTCACCATGTGTTCTCCATAACCTTAAGGCTTCAGTCGTAGTGTCTTCTCAATGTCTTCTTCACGGTCTTAAATGCCTCTATGTCACCAAGTCCTTCATCGTCATGCCTCCTCGTCTCCCCACATCCTTCAATTTGTAGCTGTGTTTCATATATACATCCTCCCTTAGCCTAAGCCTTGAAGACTTCATCCTCCTCTCGCCACTTCCAGTTTTCCCAAAAATGTTTATAACGTCACCGTGTCGTGTCCACAGCCCTGGAGTCCACGCCTGCGGAGTGCCGGAGCCGCGTGGGGATGCTGCTGGGCTTGCCCTTCTCCGCCAGCACGGTGGGGTTCGCAGGAGTAGGCTTCATGATCAGGGAATGGCGTACGCTCCTGCTGGTGTGTTCCTCACCAATCCTCATACTCCTGCCGGTGTCCTTGTAAGTATTTCGCCATGCCGCAGGTCCTCGTTCTCTTGCCTCTTTCTTTCTTTCCCTAGTGCAATCGAGAAGGATTATTTTTTTACCTCTCTGCACAACTGAATTTCTCCTACCTAGCAGCCTATCAGACACAACTGGCTCGGCACGTTATTCCTCCCTGATACTCCCAACCAGTTCGTCGATCTTGCACTGCTATTCTTTTAGCCTTCTAATTTGTGACATTTAGTAACACCATCACTTCCTAATCACTTCCCGAGTTAGAGAGGACGAATTGGTCCCAAAAGACGACAGGATTGGCTTCCCCTACTCACACCATTGTCTGCAGTGTGTCACTGATAGCGATAACTACAGCAACCGTCCCTCTGTTTTGATTTCATCTCGGTCATATAAAAATATGGTACAAGTATCATGAAATTTGTTGGTGGTATGAAAGGGCCACTGTGTGTATAACTTCCTCTCTCTCTCTCTCTCTCTCTCTCTCTCTCTCTCTCTCTCTCTCTCTCTGTGTGTGTGTGTGTGTGCATAAGATACGCTTGAAAATATATTTGACAAAATTCGCTTCATATCCACGGCTGAGATAATCTGCGCCTTCTTTGTTAACATAAAACTTAAAAGCATTTCTCATCTGTATGCTTTTCTCTTATAAAACGCTATTCTTGAGTTTCTGATCTTTTCCATTATCACAGTGGTCTGTCGCTGTGTGAATTCCTTTGTATTTATCCTTGGGGCTGGAAACATGGGAGGAGAATCAGCTTCTGTTCGCAGTTGGTGGCAGATTCCAGAGAGATGCTCCAGCAGCTGGTGACAGAGTTTGGAAGAAAGTGTGAAAAAGGAAAAAGGATGAGAGTTAAATGCGTACAAAAGAAAGCAAATGAGATCAGCAGGGGGTTGAGAAAGGAGGTTTTTGAGTGTAAGTTTGAATGGAGAGGAAGTGGAGAAAGTGGAGTGCTTGAAGGACGGACATGGAGGTAGATGTGGCAGTAGATGGAATCATGCGGGCCGAAATTAAGTCATAAAGAAGTGGGTGGGGGTTAGGACTTGCTTGCATTAAGAAGCGGACGGAAAGAGAGGTCAGTGTGTCTGTAAGGGTAAAGATAGGTACGCCTAAATGTATAGAAATCCCGAGTGTTGTCGTAAAAGTGGGTTTTGGGCCTTGAATGTAAATGAAGAGATGGATGTGATGAAAAAAAGAATGAAATGGTTGAGAACGATATGTGGTGTGAGGTAGTTTGATCGTGTGAGAGAGAAGCGTTGTGGTAAGCGCAGCTAGGATGCGCTGTAATGGCGAGGACATCTAGAGAGGATAAGCGAAGAAAGGTTGACAAGGAGAACTTTTGTATCAGACTTGTAGGGTGCAAGGACAGGATAAGACCAATTTAAAGATGGAAGAACGAAAGACGTTTTGGGGTTAGTGAGGTCTAAACGTTCAGGAGGGCAAAGAGCTGTGCATGGAACAGAACGAGTCTCATCTCTGTGGTATATATATGAGTGGACAACGTGCCGTCAGTGAGCCGAACCAGGCCATAACTTAGTATTCAAGGTGAACCACGAAGGAATCTCTGGGGCTTGGCTGTGGACGGTAAGCTCTAGATTCGGTCCATTACACATGACAGCTAGAGAGTGAACGCATGCAAATGAGGCCGTTTTATATGCTCTTCGCTCTACGTCGCTAAGACAGCTGATCAGTTCGGTATGAAAAACATCCCATATCTTTTATTGTCGAGACCTAATTATCATCAGTTTTTTTATATAATCATATTTTGTATTTAACTTTTTTGGTTCTATATATGACTGTGTGATGGACTCGACATACAGCGAGATCCGTTGGCGGGTCAAGCCTTATACTATCTATAACCTGTTGCATCTTCCACAGCATCATGGACGAGTCGGCGCGGTGGCTGGTGCAGGAAGGCCGGCTGCAGGAGGCCACCAGGGTGTTGGAGAAGGCGCTTAAGCAGAACAAAGTGCAGCTTCACGGTCCTCTCACCGCTGCCATGGATCACCTGATAAAGGCAAGCCTCGCCGTAACTAGTCGTCATGCCTAACTTGTTAACCTCATTATAACACTGATTATTCTTGTATTCGGACCAGGGATTTGTAATCGACTACGTAATGTACGTGTGTGATGTGTGTTTTGCCAGTTTATGATTGTAGTGTTTACAGGAAGGGATTTCTCTACTCGCAGGACCACATCTTATAAGGTCCTTCCTTAACTGTTATTTAAATACGGTATTATTACAAAATTATTTCGTCACATCTTCTGTTTCGTTTCTTGTTAGTCATTTTGTTATAACCTTTTTAATGGCTCTATTTATATACACTTTTTATAAAAGCTGATTGATACCCACGACGTTGAATGGATTTAGAGCACTGAAGTCTTGATTATATATGTCTTTTCTTCCTTCTACTTTCCAACTCGGCCGAACCCAAAGGTGCTTCTCATATCTGTGTATGAATGTGTGTTTGTATATGTATTTGCGTGAGGTGTGTGTGTGTGTGTGTGCGCGTATGTTTGACATTTTGTTACTTTTGAAATGTTTGTGTAGGCTTTGAGTTCCCTCTACCTTCGTTCTAAACCTCTCTTGATTTGCGAAGAGGGTTGCAAGTTCTTATCATTACAAGAAGTGTTATGTTTTGCGTAAATGTGTAAGAGTTTTGTCTGTGTTTCGTGAGATAAGAGTGGCTATGGAACCCTAACTGTACTATGTCAGTCTTGGTTCATTTCGCATGACCTTTTTACTCTGCCTGCAGACTCCGTGAGGGAAGTGTGTAAGCGAAAGATATGGAACTATGTGAATCAAGGGAAGGGAGAAATGACATACGTGTGTGTGTGTGTCTAGGGGATGGATCAGTCTCCTGCTTCTGTATCGATGGTATGGACAGTGGCATGAGTGGAGAGGAAGACTGGGAATGGGACACTTGTCTTCTAGTGGTAAATTTGGACTTGCAGTCAAAAGATGAGATGGTCACCCACTGGCTGACACAGCAAACATTTTCTTTTTTCTAACTACTGAAAGTGAGTCACAATCCCGAGCGATGGACAGAAGGAACACAAGATAATGTTGAGTAGTAAGGGACGGGGTCTTGTGCACATAATGTTGCGCGATGAGGAACGAGACTCTTGTGCACATAGGTGATGAGTGGTAAGGGACAAAGTCTTGAGCACATAGTACTGAGCGATAAGGGACGGAGTCTTGAGCACAATTCAGGACTTTCATGAAAATCAGTGCATTCTTTTTAATGAATAACTTAAGAGTTGATAAGAATACGAGAGCACCTTTTTTTCAGTCATTGTGACCAAATTAGTTTCTTCGTAAATCAATCAGTGATCAAAAAAGCGAATGATTGTAGGCTGATGCCATGCTAATATTTTAGAAGCTGTTGTTCTACGACTTTTTTCTTTAGCTTACGAGTGGTATTGAATATAGAACAGAATATTTAGAAGATAGTTAGGTTACCTTTCAAACTATAAAAAGTGTGAAACATGATTTTCAATATTTTTCAGCAATGATCTTTTTTTTTTTCAAACATGATATCCAATATTTTTGAGCAATGATCTTTTTTTTCTATCTTTATGAGAACATGTTTTACCAAATCGCTAATAAAAACCATCTTCGTCCCGGGCGCCTGACGTCTGGGCTTCTTCTTCACCTGCTTCAGCAGGACGGCCATGTGTCGTCCAGAAGGTCTTCCTCTGGCCCTGCCCCGCTCCTGGCGGGCCTCCAGAAGCTGCGGGCGTACCTGTGTGCTCCCGCCATGCGCACCATCATCCTGGTGACGCCCGTTCTCTGGTTTCTCCACAGCTGCCTCTATCTTGGGGTCGTCATCAACGCTAACAACTTTACCAGGTCCGTCTCCCATGGCGAAAAATAGGTCATACAGACACAGTATATATATATATATATATATATATATATATATACATATATCATACATATTTGCCATTTCCCGCGTTAGCCCCCTTCTCTGTTCTTTCTTTTGGAAAAGTAAAAACAGGAGGGGAGGATTTCCAGCCCCTTTTAGTCGCCTTTTACGACACGTAGGGAATACGTGGGAAGTATTCTTTTTCCCCTATCCTTATGTATATTATCCCTGAGGTACGGGGACTGGAAATCCTCCCCTCCAGTTTCTATTCTTCCAAAGGAAGGAACAGAGAAGGGAGCCAAGTATGGATTTTCCCTCTAAGGCTCAGTCCTCTGTTCTTAACGCTACCTCGCTAACACGGGAAATGGCGAATATGTACAAGAAAAAAAAACAATATATATAATGACATAAACACAATCTTTGTATAACACGGATCAAAAACCACGAGAATTAAGAAAGAAAGTTTGCGAGATATTTCGTGCATTACATCCTCAGAGTTATGTAACACGATTTAGGCACATAAGATAGGTACGGGATAGTCACACACACAAGTCATTGAAGAGGTGATCTGAGATCACTCGGGGTTGGTAGAGTCCACCTGACCTGGCCTGTCAATCTGAGGTCACTTGGGCTACATTCTTATACGTATATTAAAACCTACAACTTGTATTAACACATGAAACTGATCGGGATCGAACCTGGTACGATTTGAAAAGCAACCAGTGACGTAACAGTCTTCGTTCAAATGATCCCGGGTTCGATTCCTCATACGGGTAAAATGGTTCACAATGTATATGTATATTCGCAGACACTTTTAAGTGTCATTTCTACGTTTCGTTATCTAATAACTTGATACATAAAGACTAGAAATTACAAGTACTCATGATTAACGTAATGTTGTTGGTTTGTGCAGCACAGACCCGTTCCTCTATCTGGCATTGTCTGGGACGATGGAAGCGCTGTCCATCCTCCTCATCACGCCCCTCACAGCTTATCTGGGCCGACGGATCATGGTGTGGGCGGGCCTGGCGGTGGGCGGCGCCTTGCTAATGCTGCAGCTGCTGGTCACGGCAGGTGAGTCGTTGGTCTCGGCCGGAGATTTTTCTCTAACTTCTTTTGTTCATTTTACCGTTCATAAAGTTTTTTTTTTCCCAGTTGTTGCTTTTGATTAACCATTTTGAATTAGATGTACGAGTTTCCCCACTTTGATTTAGATTTGCAAATTGCCACAACAAGTTCCTAGTTTGATTTAGATTATTGCCATTTTGATTTGAGTATATGAGTTGCTGCTTTAAATTTCGATTTACGAGTCTTGGTTCCGATTTACATATTGCCACTGATGAAGTTATACCGGTTGCAAGGTTCGAGTTGCCAGTTGCCATTTTTATTTTCCCTAACGAGTTGCTCCTCTGAAGGTCGTTTGCCAAAAAACTCGAATCCAGCGTCCATAGGACGGTTACTGATCTTACCGGTACCCCTAGGCGTGGCCCGAGTGACTCCACATCACACAGGGTCTTGGGTGTGTCGCTTTACTCACTCTACACACACGCAGGGTCTTAAGTTGTGTCGCCCTGCTCACTCTACATCCACACAGGCTTAAAGTGTGTCGCCCTGTCCACGCACAAAGAGGTCAATTGTCTTTCTCTCTCTATACCTACACTGGGGCTAGGTTGTGTCGCCCTGCTTACTCTATACCTGTAGTTCCAAACCTTTCCCACACCATCACTGTCTATGTCATCTTTCTATTTTAAAAACGTAAAGGCATTGATTACGTCACCCCTAAATCTTCTCTCTTCCAAGGTTGACAAATTCAAACCCAGTAGCCCTTCCCTGAAACCCAGTCCTCTTGATTCTGGTACCATCTTTGTTTCCGTCCGCTGGGCCTTCTCTATTAGCTCTTTGTGCTTCTTTAGGTGCGGTGACCAAACTTGAGAAACATATTCTTGGTTTGGCCTTGTGTGCTAAGCATATGCAGACATTGCTCACTATATCCTTATCCCGATACTTGAAAGCTATTGAAATATTTACCAAGAGACAGTTTGTCTCCTTAAGTCTTCCTCGAATATGGGGCTCTGGCAACGGGTTAGGGGCGATGTCGCCTCCCAAGTCCTCCTCGCACACAGAATCCTGAAGCCTATTCTTGCTAGATAATAATCGTACTGAGTCCCTCTTTCACTTTATCCTATCCCCATTACTTTACCATTTGCTCGAGCTGAATTTCAAGAACCATGTACCACACCATCCCTGGAGTCTGTTTAAGTCCCTTTGTAAGACGAGTCAATCCTCCTCGCTTCTCATTCTCCTCATTACTTTTGCACCAAATGCAAACCTATTGTGTTAAGAGTCCTACACCTTCAGGCGAGTCATTTACATGGATCATGAAAGGTACTGGTCCTAGGACGGAACCCTGTGGCACTCCACTGGTCACAGCGACCGATTCAAATGCTCCTCTGATGTCCAACTTTTGTTCCTCTGTGTGTGTGCACTAAGTATGGCTTTCCCGGCAGGTTCTGGCTACAAATGGGTCGAGTGGGTGCTGGTGATGGTCGCCTTCTTGCTGGTGGCCGGTGCATTCCAGGTCAGTCACGTTTGGTCTTTTTGCCTTCACTGCTGCCAGACTCGCTCATCACTGCTACCAGGCTCACATATCACTGCTATCAGGCTCACATATCACTGCTGCCAGGCTCACTCATCACTGCTGCCAGGCTCACTCATCACTGCTTCCAGACTTCCTTCACCGCTTCCAGACTCCCTTCACCGCTTCCAGACTCCCTTCACCGCTTCCAGACTCCCTTCACCGCTTCCAGACTCCCTTCACTGCAGCCAGACTCCCTTCACTGCAGCCAGACTCCCTTCACTGCTGCCAGGCCGCTCCCATCACTGCTGCCAGGCCGCTCCCATCACAGTTACCAGGCCTCCATCACTGCTGCCAGGCTCCCCTAATTACTGCCAGGTCCCCTCACAACTGCCACGTTCCCTTCACCACTGCCTGGCTCTCCTCACCGTTACCAAACACCCGTCACTGCTGCCTGGCCTTTCTCACTGTTGCCAGACACTCCTCGCCACTGTCTGGCTACCTTCATATTTAATGGGCTCCTCTTACAGCTGCCAAGCCCCTCTCAGTGTTGTCAGCCTCCTGTGCCACAGTTAGGCTGGCCTCACCCGACTCCCCCACTGCTTTCAGGCTCCCCACTCACTACTGTCAGGTCCACCGCTAGTGCCTGACACCACAGTAGGAGGTCGCTAGAGTGTCTGCCTCCGCCATTGGTGAATGGCTCCATCACTGGTGCCTAGCCTCAGTTCGCTGGTGCCTAGTTATGCCAATGGTGCTTCACTCCATCACTGGCGTCTGCATCCAAATCTGGTGCTTAGGTCCGCCAGTTGTGTCTAGCTCCATCAAAGGCGCCTGGCTCCATCACTGGCGCCAAAAACCATTAATGGCGCCTGAATCTACTAATAGTACGAGTTCCACCATTGATGCTTAGCTCCATCATAGTAACCGAGCTCCACCACAGGCGCCTAGCTCCATCACTGGTGCTCGGCTCCACCAATACCTCCCAGCTCCACCACTGATGCTCGGTTTCACCATTACCGCTTGTCTCCACCACTGGTGCTCAGCTCCACCAATACCTCCTAGATCCACCAGTGCTGCAAGACTCCAGCATCACCGCTTGTCTCCACCACTGGTGCTCAGCTCCATCAGGACCTCCTAGCTCCACCAGTGGTGCTAGGCCCCACCATTACCGCTCGTCTCCGCCACTGGTGCTCAGCTCCACCTATACCTCCTAGCTCCACCAGTGGTGCTAGGCTCCAGCATTGCCGCTTGTATCCACCACTGGTGCTCAGTTCCACCAATACCTCCTAGCTCCACCAGTGGGGCTAGGCTCCACCATTACCGCTTGTCTCCACCACTGGCGCTCAGCTCCGACTGGCTTCCCTCGCTGCTGTCTTTCTTTCCTCAGTCGTGACTCGCCTACCTTCACTAGTGTCCTATTCCGCCACACTGGTCCCTAGTTGCCTTAACTAGTTCCTGCCTGCCGCCCCACAGGTGTATAGCACTTCTCTTACTAGTTCCTGGCTGTCCCACATAAATAGCTATACTCGCTAGTCCCTTGCACTGCAAACTGGTCCGTAACTTCCATCCTAGTATGCATGAAGCCATTTATTGATGGTATACCTAACGTCCTAAGCTTGTCTTTCACCATCTCTCTCTCTATCTATCTATCTATCTATCTATCTATCTATCTCTCATTAATCAGCTAGCTATGTACGTCTTTTTTTTCACAGTGTATCTTACTGGCCCGACCTGCCTCCACTTCTAGAGAACCACACGAGTGGAGGAAACATGTTGATCAAGCGTCGACTGAGCAAAGTCGTTCCACCATCCACCTCCCAATCCAGCGTTTCGCTTATAGTTACCAGTCTTTTGATGTGATTTTTTTCCCCAGGCTATCGTCAGGAACTTAGTGTTCCTGGTTACTACCCTCTTTATCATCCGTGGCTAACCCCGTCAGGTAAACTACGTGTACGCCCCGGAGCTCTTCCCGACGGAGGCGCGGGCGCGGGGGTTCGCCTTCGTCAGCGTCATGGGTAGCGTGGGTTTCTCCTGTGCCCCGCTCGTCACCCACGTCCTGGTCAGTGTACACGTCTCCCTTCTCTGTGTGGGTGTCATTGTGCACGTCTTAGGTCAGCGTGCAAGTCCTAGGTCAATGCGCACATCCTAGGCCGCATGTCCAAGACCAGTGCGCATTTTCTAGGTCACTGCGCAAATCCTAGACGGAGTCTTTCCGCCGTTGTTATAACACTACGTAACTGGCTTTATAGTGGAAGAATCTAAGTCCTTGTTTGTGCCCCAAACGTCATTCTTATAGCTCGTAGGTTAGAGATAAAATCTTTGCTTAGTTCTTCGGATGGGAGGAGCGTAGCAGACGATTCTAACTTTAATATCTTTGCTACAGGCGGAGTACGCCTGGTGGGCTGTCGACGTGACCTTCGGCTGCGCCGGCATCCTGGGGAGTCTACTGGTACCCCTCCTGCCGGAGACGAACAAGAGGCCCCTGCCGGAAACCCTGCAGGATGTGGAGGACAGGAGCAAGTACGCCCACGCGAGCGGGAAGGCGGTGGCGGCTGCGGCAGCGGCGGCACCGCGCCGCTCGCCGCAGGATGCGGTGGGCGGGCACACGAACCTGACCCCTCTGCTGGAGGCTGCTTCCAGTGGCCACCAGACGCCCGAGTCCCCACATCACCACGACCACCACTTCCACCAACACCGTGCGTCGGAGTCTCCACCACCAACACCAGATGCCCGCCCGTCACGCCAGGCGTTACCTCCAACACAAATAGCGCCACCACCACCCTCAACAAAACATGTAGTCCCGTCGCCAACAGCAGCATCGACAACAACAACACGCTTGGTACCGTCATTAACAGCGGTTGCATACGACGTACCGTCGTCGACGACAACAACGCACGTCGTACCCTCACCAACAACGACAGCTGTGGTAACGTCATCGACAACAACACACGCTGCCGTCATTAACAACCACCACCACAACAACAACAACGAGAACAACAACAACGAGAACAACAACTTACGCAGTCCCGTTATCGGCAACGGCATACCTCGTACCGTCATCAACAACAACAACGACGACGTATGTAATAACGTCATCGGCAACGATGACGTATGTGGTAACGTCATTAACAGCGATGACGTAAGTGGTAACGTCATCACCAACGATGACGTGTGCAGTAACTTCATCAACAACAACAATAACGGCGCTTGCAACACCGTCGTCGACAACAATACGTGTAGCAACGTCATCAACAATAACGACACGTGAGCCAGCGTCATCATCATCATCAACAACGACACGTCGTAGCCCCATCAACAAAGAAACAGGTCGTACTATCATCAATAAAGAAACAAGTCATACTATCACCAACAAAGAAACAGGTCGTACGATCACCAGCAAAGAGACATATCTTACGACCACCAACAAAGAAACAGGTCGTACTATCACCATCAAAGAAACAGGTCATGCTGTCATGCTATCACCAACAAAGAAACAGGTCATGCTATCACCAACAAAGAAACAGGTCATGCTATCACCAACAAAGAAACAGGTCATGCTATCACCAACAAAGAGACAGATCGTATGATCACCAGCAAAGAAACAGGTCGTACGATCACCAACAAAGAAACAGGTTGTGCTGTCACAGGTCACAGACAAAGAATATCATCAACATAACTCGTACCATTTGATATCACAAGATGCCATACGATACCTCACATTCAAAAGATTTCATGTATCAGTTACTTTCGAGGGCTTGGAGAGGATTTCCCATACTCATACCAGACTGTTGTGTGAAGGGACTATCACTGAAGTGAAACTTCCAATCTTTGACAAATGGTTTGAGTAACTATTAAATATTGATTGGAGAAAGTGGCAAAGTATGTTTGGCTAGCTCTTCCACCAAGAACTCTAATCTAATCATCAAGAGGAACTTTAGTGAATAATGACACAGCATCAAAACTGATCAGCTTAGATTTATAATCAAGCTGGACACTACTGAGTATATCTACAAGATCAGTATTGGTTTCTGTATGAGAACTAGATAATTGTGCCAATCAATGGCATGAAAAGAATGCTTTTGGCCAAACCACTTGATGAAGCTGTTGGATATGGCCTAAATTTTGCGAGGAACCCGAGTGATTTTAATGCTATGGAAATTGCTAGAGCATTCTACAATCTGGATTAAAAAAAAAAAAAACATTGATCTACCTAAAGATGACATCAGTATTTGAAAAAGGAATTGCCTGCAGTGTTCTTTCAAAAGTGCTCGTATTGATTTGGAAAAGGACAGATGTATGCACATCACTAAAGCTGACGAGTCAAACGCCCTAATGATTTTGAAGAGGGATACATATTTAGATACGATTAATGGTTTATCTTACTGACGACATTGTTATTCCAGTTTTCTTTTTTAATTTCGTGTGTGTGTGTATGTGTGTGTGTGCGTGTGTGGGTGGGTGGGTTGGTGGGTGGGTGGGTGTTTGCCTATCTTATCATAATAGGAGGATTTTTACGCTAGTGGGACCTCACGTCTTGAACTTAGATTCCAGCGTATAGATATTTTTCTTTCCAGTGTACTTGTTTCTACTTCTTTGCTTGATTTTCTTCCATTAGTCCATAACTCTATTGCTGAGAAAAATTAAAGAAAGTTACACATTCCTCTATGAGCTTCTCTTTCCTAACTTCGAGCTGCGTCTTCTTGTTCTGGTCTTTCTTCTTACTTCAAAGGAACAGTTATGTGTTAAGGTTGTCATGGCTCCTTTGGAATCCATGTATAGTTATCCTCTCCAGTTATACGTCCATCCTAAACGGGCAGATCGAGGACTAACCTTCATTTCCATGTAGTGCATTCATCTCTTCGTCTCGCACCATTCTTACTGCAATCCTTTTCGGGCCTTTCCACTGTCAGCAGTTCTCTGTGGTTCATCAAATGAGTAGATACTTTACATAAGTGTGAAAGTATGTACACAGGGTAAAATAAATATCTTAACACTTGTTTGAAACAATTTGACACCATGGACAAAGGATTTTGAGAAATTCCCATTGATCTGGTCTCGCATTGGCAGCCCAAGAGTGAAAGGGATTTTGAGCGGTCGGGGCCTGAACATGCAGGAGGGTGAAAGGTGTGCCCGGAATAGATTGAAATGGAACGATGTGGTATACCGGGGTC
>JAYMFT010084157.1:0-28525 GCA_038088735.1 Panulirus argus | reverse complement strand
GTATTTTTTCTTCGTCTGTTTCCTGGCGCTACCTCGCTGACGCGGGAAACAGCGATCAAGTATAATAAATAAATAAAAAAATATAGATGAGGAATGATAGAAGAGAAGGGCAAAAGGCTTTGAATATGTGGCGGTGGATGAAAGATTGAGAAAGGCTGTGCTGGATGCTGGAGTCATGAGAGGATTCTCTGGAGACTCTGACCATTTCATGGTTCTTGTGGGGATGAGGATCAGGGAGAAGTGGAGGTATGGTGTAAGGAAGGATGGAGAGGTAAAAGTATTGGCAAGCGAGAAGATGAATTAGGAAAAGTACAGGGCGGAGTATGATAGGAAGGTAACTGAAAGCTTAGATGGAATTGCAGTGAATTTAGGAATGCAGTCATATGTGAATGAGGTGTTTAAAATGTTTAGATAAATACTATTTAAGGTTGTAGAATCATTAGTTAGATACAAGGTAGTGAGATACAGGAATGAAAAGGGCAATGCATGGTGGATAGAAGAGATTAGAAATGCTGTGAAAGAGAAGAAAAAAGTATATGGTAGATTGCTCAATAGGAATGTATCAGTGGAAGTTTGGAATACAAAATATTTAAGCAGAATGTTAAGAAGGTAATAGAGGAAAGCAAAGAAAGAGTATATGAAGATATTGAAAGATATTCTGGAAGGAGGTGAAAAAGGAAAGTGGTGGATGTGAGTGGAAATGTTGATGTGAGAAGTAAGGAAGGGGAATCGCTAAATCAAAAGGAGGAAGTGAAAGGAAGATGGAAAGACTATTTTGAAGAACTGATGAATGTGGCAGAAGAGGAGGCAACAGCTGTTACATGCATTTGTATAAAGGATGGAAGGAATAGGATAAAAGTGCAGGGGCCTATAGCAAGAAGGGAGGTAAGAAGGGCAATAATGAGGCTGAAGGTAAGAAAGGTACCTGGAGTGGTGGAATTATGACTGAAATGCTAAAGTTTGGAGGAGAAAGTGTGATAGAGTGGATGCATCTTTTATGTAATTTAGCAAGAAAACAGAAGGTTGTGCCGGATGATTGGGTGAAACCTATTATTGTTCCTTTATTCATAAGGAAAGGTGCTAAGGATGTACGTAGCGGTTATAGGGGGATAAGTCTGTTAAGTATACCATGAATAGTGTATGCAAGAATATTAATTGGCAGAGTGATTGAAGTGACTGAATGCAGAATAAGTGAAGAGCAAGGGGGTTTTAGGAAAGGTTGGGGATGTGTGGATCATATTTTTGTTGTATTATTACCATGGAAAGGTATTTAGCAAAAGGTAAGAAGTTGTATGCAGCTTTTATAGATCTGGAGCAAGCATATGACAGTCGAGTGGAATGTTTAGTGAGATGTGTTAAGGATATATGGTATAGGGGGACAACTGTTGGATAGTGTTAAAGCCTTCTATAGAGGAGCAAATGTGTGTAAGAGTGGATGGAGAGCTGAGTGAAAGTTTTGGGATACTTGTAGGTGTGAGGAAGGGCTGTGTGATGTCATTGTAGCTTTTTGATATATTTGTGGATGGAGTGATAAGAGGGATGAAAGCAAAACTAGGGAAGGGGGGGGTGCAGAGATGGAGTGTGGCAGTAAGATATGTTGGCCAGTGGCAGGCCTGTTAGCAGTTGATACTGTGTTCTTTGCAGAGAGTGAAGAAGAGTTGCAGAAGGTTGTAAATGTGTTTTATGATGTGTGTAAGCATAGGCAATTGAAGGTAATTGCAGATAAAAGTAAAGTAATGGTGTTTGAAAGGAAACAGAGTGAAAGCATAGATTTTGTAAAACTGTATTGAGTGAAAGAAGAAAGTGTACTAAATTGTGCAGTGGATATGGGGGAAAAAGACTGGAAGAAGTGAGGGAATTTAAGTATGTGGGTGCCATCTTGAGTAAGTGTGGTGATATAGAAGGAGAGATAAGGGAGAGAGCAGTACAAAGTAGAAGAGTCATTGGGTCCCTTAATAGAATAATGAAGGGTAGAGGTGTAAGTATGGAAGTGAATAGAGGATTAAGGGATAGCATAGTCCTCTTAACCCTAACCTGTGCAGCTGAAACATGGACATGGAATGAGGCACAGAGGTCAGGAATCCAGGCTGTGGAAATGACTTATTTGAGAAGAGCATGTGGTGTGAGTAGATGGAATTAAGGGAGAAATGAAAGGGTGTATGAGAGATGTGGTATGGCAGGGAATGCCAAGGGAATGAATTGTGGAGTGGTAGAATGGGTGAAAAGTAATACTTTGAGGTGGTTTGGGCATGTGGAAAGAATGCAAGACTGGGAGTTTGCAAGGAGAGTGTATGATAGTACAATTAAAGGGGTTGTTGTGAGTGGAAGACCACCTTTGATGTGGGCAAATAGGGTAGTGGAATACTGGAGGGAGAGAAATAGTGGAAGAATGCAAGGAATGGTGTATGCAAGAGAGGCACGTAAGGACGGATAAGTGGAGACATTTTTGCCGTGGCCACCCCTTGATAGGAGTTCCTGGAAGGAACAAGCATCGGAGATATAGATAGATAGATAGACACACTTTACTGGTGTTTTAGCTTAACTGTACTTACTGCTTTTTGTAATATGGAAGGAAGTGCACTTGCTGGTACTATCTCTCTAACTTTCTTTGCTAATGTACAATTTTTTAACATTCATCCAGTCAGCATTCACAGTTTCTTCATTGACCACTTTTCATTCATCAACTGCAATACTATGAAATTAATGTTATGGCCTTCAGGCTCCTTTTATAAGGTCCTTTGGACCTTTACTATTAGTTTTTTGTGCTTATTTAAGTGTAGCAAACAAACTTGAGAAATATATTCTGTTTTTTGTTTAGTGTATGCTGTGAATAGTTTGCTGAACATTTTGTTATCCATTTACCTAGATATGATTTTGATAATACAAATCAGCAGACAAATGCAATTTTGATATTTGTCAGCATACAGTTTGTCTTATTTACAGTTTTGCTGAGATGATATTCTTGTGACAGGTTTGTAAAAATGCAATTTATTCCCTTCTCTGTCTTATTCATATTGTTTTTCTCTTTGTTTTTAAGTATGTCCCATCCTCATTTCTTTACATTTGCCCAAAATGAATATGTACAATTGGATACCTAAAGGATACAGTCTTTTCACACTTTTACACATGAAAGAGGGATGTAGAATAGATGGCCAAGTATGAAGAGCAGGAAGCTAAGATGCATTTATTTTATTGCACATGTTTGCATTTAGATAATTAAATGAATATTTACAAAGATCTTTCATGGAATTTCTTACAGTATCAAAAATGTTGCCACATATTAATGTACTTTTTCATGAATCTTTATTTTTATTATTTGTTATTATTCTTATTCTTTATTTTGCAATGCTCATTGACTTATTATATACTGTTTTAGCGGGAAAGTTTGAGGATGCTTACAACAGCTATACTGCTGCCCTTCACTGGTTGGCTCCTGATGATACCCAGAAGTCACACATACTTGTTGCTTTGGCATCATTACAGTACAAGTTCCAGAACCAAGATGAAGCTAAGAAGTTGCTATTCCAAGGGTATGAGATATGTTTCTGTTGCTTTAACCTGTTTCACATTCATGTCAGTGACTTCCAAGTAGGTCTAAAAAGTTGCATCAAGTTCTGAAGAGAAATTAACCTGCATGCCAAAATTAGGCTATGTTTAATTAAAATGATTGTCTGAAAAATGATAAATACTAGGGCTTAGTTTGTAAAGAGCTTGTCAGTATATATAATGTTATTTTTTGCCCTTTTTTTACTTAATGATGATTGTGAAGTTAAGTAAAGACTAAAGAGAAAGGATATATGTATGTTTATATTGATATATACTACATACAGTAATTATTTCCGGCCTTGACTTCCTGGAACCCAGATTACTCATTAGTACAGACTTTTTCAAGATCTGTGGGGTGTCCAGGATGTATAGAGAAAGAGGGAGAGGGAAGGGTTATTCTGGATTATAGAGTATTTGTCCTCTGTGCAGCTTATCTTTCAGATAGCTGAATGCTAATTGGCTGACACTTTTATCACTTCTGTGGGTAAAGGTTAAGGTCGTGGTGACATGCATTCCAACTCATGTCTTCCATCCTGTTGGCCTAGGTGGCTCAGCCAGACATCATTTCCTTTCACCTTTTCCCAATAACTCCATTGTTTTTGTCATTATATCAGTACTTTTGGGTTTATGAATTTGGCAAGACGGTTTTAAAGATGCATTACATAGACATTTTTAAAGGTGCATTACATATGACGGCTAGAGAATGGATGTGAGCAGATGGGGCCTCTCTTCGTCTGTTCCTGACATCACCTCGTTAAGGCGGCAAACGGTAATCAAGTATGAAAACAAAATCTGAAGGAAATTGTGTACAATTCAGAGTAATATAAAAAAATGGAACATATAATTTGATACACAGAAGATACTAAATGGAAAGCACAAGTCAAAAATTTATGAATTATGTAATCATGAGGGACATTTATGCATTTATGTTATGATTATTTTCTGTTATCAGTTTATGTAGTCAAGACATTTCTGAAGGGAACTACTTGAAAATCACTGTAGAATAAGAATACTAATATATACTTTGTTAAGTAAAAGATTATATTGCAATTGTTTTATGCTTGGGCTAAGCAAATGTTAACTCTGTAAATACACATTTATATTTCATTATATCCCACTTTCTTAGTTTATGAATTAGGTGAAAATTAATGTAAAATGAAAACAAATTTATATATTTTGATTAGTGGAAGGGAATACTCCCAAAGGAAAGTGTATTAGTTGAACAGTTGTTATGGGCAGTGTAATCATGAGCAATGATAGAGTTGGGCATCATATTTCTCCTCTCAGTTCAGACCTATGCAGCATCTTGAAATCAGGAAGCATTAATGTTAAAGTTAATCGTGCTACAATGCAATTTCTCCGTATTTCTGTATTTAAGAATCATTTGTTCTCATCTGTTCTGTTTCAAAACACCAGAATTCACTCCATTAATGAATAAGCATGTTATACATAACCATATCTTCTACTCTGTCCTGGAAATCTCACATGAATAACATTGCCAAGTCTGTTTCCCAAAGCTGGGAGTTTTGTATAAGTGCCATAATTATTTTTCTTGTGATCAGGTATTTCTTATCTACTAGTTTTATTTGCCTGAGTATGGAATACTGCTGTCAAGTCAGGGTTGGCTCATCCTCTCTCTCTTTATTAACTAGAGAGGGATCAGAAGCTTTTCATCTCATTAATTCTCCTAGCTCCATCTCTTTATTAACTAGAGAGGGATCAGAAGCTTTTCATCTCATTAATTCTCCTATCATTATCTTTCTTCAACTTTCTCTTTCCATATACTGCAATGATGCTGCTCTATCTATTTTGTGGATATTATTTTGGC
Organism: Panulirus argus; assembly: GCA_038088735.1. Classification (NCBI taxonomy): domain Eukaryota; kingdom Metazoa; phylum Arthropoda; class Malacostraca; order Decapoda; family Palinuridae; genus Panulirus; species Panulirus argus. Next base: position 23,151 of record JAYMFT010084157.1, on the reverse strand, counting down.
CATTGTTCTCATGAGCTGTCTTCATGTGACTCCTCCCCCAAGGTTTGGACCCATAGCATTCATTTGACTGCTGATTCCCACAGTTTCTGTGTGGAGACCAGCTATGGAATTGGCTTTTTTCTTTTGTCTTTCCCTCTTTATATAATCCTTCTTCTTTTAAGAATCAGTCTACAAACACTTTTATACTCCTGATTATTTTTTTTCTTTTACTTTAATCTATCACCCCAAGAGGCCTTGATTGGGGCATGTTTTCCTTGTGCCATATCAATCCATATGAAAAAAGAAAACCCCCCAACCCATATATTCCCATGGAATGTATCTTATGGTCACAGAAGGGAGAGAAAAGATTTTTCAGTTTTCAAAACCTACAAATCTGATGCCATGATTATCTAGTTGATGGCACTGTGTTCTTTTTTAGGAAAGTGTAGGTAACTATTTAAATAATCATATGGTTTTGTGAAACAGCTTCTAAAATTGGACAGGAAAGTTAAGCACATGACCTTATAGCTTCTTTCAGGGCCAAAATTAGTCATTTGATGTTAAACTAATAATATCCATTATTTTCAAGTAAACAGTTGATATACAATATAACTGTTTTAATAGGTCCCAGCTGAGAGGTGCCTCAGTACATGGGCTCTTGGCACTTGCAGCCATGGGCCTAATTTCTGATGATGCTGTGCTCACCAGTGCTGCTTTGGCAGAGCTTGCACCGCATGAACATAATGAAGAACACCTCCATCATGTGGCTTTTTTGAAAGCTGCAGAGGCTACTGCGAGGGTAAGATGAAAGCAAATTTATGCATTAAAGACATTATTTAGTTTTAAGATGTCAGGAATAAGATAGCACTGAGGAACTGCAAGAGTGAAAAACAAATTTTCAACCATCTTAGTGGAATTTTTCTGACTTATTTGCTTTAAGGCAGAATCAAAATGCACCTCTGTTCTCTGAGCACTGGAAAGGTAATATAACATAGATAATGAATAGTGCCCATGCATTATTGATAATTCTTACTGTTATTTATAAATCTTATTAATGGATAACTTATCATTGTCATCCATTGCAGGACCAGGCATGTAATTTTTAAAACTACATTGGTAGTTAAGGTGTGGGATCCTGTAACCATTTTACAATTTTAGATTTTGACTATTAGACTTGTTTCTGTACTTTTTAAGGCAATTATTCACTTTATTTAATATAAACCCTATTTCTCAGGGAAACACAAAAGAGGCAAAGTTAATCTTAAGTCGCTGCATTCACCAGCATCCCTCAAGTGCTCCATTGTGGCGCTCACTAGCTCGTCATCTCCTTACCACAACATCAGCATGCAGAAAAGTTACTAGACAGTGTGCAGCTGCTGCTACTTGTGCTTCTGCAGCAACCAAACTTGCCCAGGTAGCAGGAATACAGAAAACTATTGCAAAGGTGAGTTTTTTGTATTATCTTTGTTAACTTTCGTTGTAGTAGATGGTAGGCTGCCACCGACCAGGGAGTTATATTACTGGTACTACCTGCCTGGGTATCGGGAGGTTTAGTTATTGCTGCTTAGTGAGCCAGCATTTCAGTGGTTGTCCATTTGCACTCTTCTGATCCAGCTAGCTGTATTTTCTTTCTACCTCACCCACACTTGGACTGCCAGCTTTTTGTCCAAATATATGCAATCTCTCCTTGTAATACATGGCACTTGACAACACTTACCTCACACAACTCATTCTTTGTAACTCTAGATTTTCCTGCAGTGAGCACTATACACTAGCCTTGTCTTTTGGCAAAATTGTTGGAGCCATAGATAGAAGTAATAGGTAGGGACATTAGACAGGAGGAATAGATGGAAACATTAGGTAGAAGTAGTTGGTAGGAACATTCTGTGGGAGCATTAGGTCGAAGTAATAGACTGTAACATTAGGTAGATACATTAGGTAGAAGTAGTTAGTAGAAACACAAGGTAGGGGCCTCTGAAAACACTGCCTGTGGTTTGTTAATGATGAGGTGCTAAGGTCCAAGAAGTAGCGCTGGAGTTCACCAGTTATGAAGACTTTAGTTATGAAGACTTTTGCCATGGCCACCCCCTTGAGGGCATTCCCAAAGGGAAAAGGTTTCAGAGGCATAGATAAATAGATAGATAGGTAGACTCCTGTTTTTGCTAATTATACTTTATTATGCCATTATCAGGGAGTAAAGGAAGCTAGCTCTTCTTACTCATGAGGATATAACATCAACTTTAACTTACTGTTACTATTTATATGAAATAACCTGTAATGAATGCTCAATACAGTCACTGCTCATGACACTTTTTCAGTATACTCCTTTCACATGGTCTCCCCCATTTGTTTTGTCAGCCTCACAAATAATCATTTATACTTACCAACATTTACTGTACTTAGGAACTCTTCAGGCAACACTGCTTATAGTATCAGAGATATTGCCCATAAGAGTCTTACTCAGGGCTTGATTGAAGGTAATGACACCAAAGGCACAAGATAGTTCGATAAAGTATGCATAAGATGTAGCAAGGGTCCCATAACAATATGGTAAGACCAACCTCAGCCACAGTTGTTAGTATCACTTTGCAGGGGAATACAACAATTTTGGCAAAGTTTCAAACCAAAAGAGTGGCATAATGGATGAACAGGTTCTTTCCGGGTGAAGAACGAGATGTAGTAAGAGGTATGCCTCAGGAGCTTTGCAAATAAAGTGGGAGCAGCAGTTTCAAGGAGATCCTGTCTGTAGGGGTTAACCCTTACATAGATGTTTATGAAAGGAAGGCCAATGCTTGTACATTATCTTACATTTCATGAATTTGATTTCAAAGGCAATGGGGATATATCATGATCCAGTAACTGGAATGTTTGGACACATTGCCCTTTATCTTCCATTAAAGAGCCTAGAGATGGTGATTTTCAAACTGACTGGTCCAAGGTTTGGTGACTTCTATGGGTTAAACATCGCTGGTGCAGGAGACTAATGCAAATATGCCATCCCTACGTGATATTCTTATAGGGATTTTGTTTTGGAATTTTCATGCTTGCATTGTAACTGACAGATGTATTGAAGAAAGTAAGGAGAACTTATAACAGTTAGTCCTTTATATAATGTTAACCCTTTTACTCAGAAACAACTGTATGAAAATATTTTCAGGCTTTCATAAGAGTATCAGAAAACAAAACAAAAAGCATTCTGAATTTGAGTAAAGGAGCTGTGCAGGAGTCCATATATTTGAAGTATGATATAAATGTAGAACTCTAGCCCTATTTAGAGAAGTGCTGAGATCTTGTTTTCCAAATAAACCTGGAGCTTCCTCATCTGAACCATGTTGATACCCACTGAAGGTTCTTCATCTCAAATACTATGTTAGTTTTCAGAGGAATATGCCTCCACAACATCTTTTGAAAGCACTGTGTCCACAAAAAGCAAAACCTGGCTAAGGTTTATTGTGGATACAAGCACATAATGCTCTTGGTGTGAAATCATCGTACATCTGGTTACTGAGATTAGTGTTTGTTACAGAGTGAGGACCAGCCACCTGCCTCACTGTTCCTCAGGATGTTTTTACTTTATTCTTTCAAGCTGCCTCTTCATTTTGTGCACTGTATTTTTTCCACCTGTACTTCAAGATGGTTGGCTCTTACCTTTCTAAGGAGGAGAAAGCCCAAATTTTTGCCTGAAAGCAAGAAAAAAAAATGTGGATACACATGAGATTTCTTGGTGCACTGGGTGCTCAGATCAGGTGGCTGCTTCCTTCACCTTTTGAGTGCTTCACTTCAATCAGGAGATCAAGATCCTGTGGACCTAAACATGGACCTAGAGTAATATAGAAATCTTGTCAGTTACATACCCTGATGTCTACAGATGGTAATCAAGGCCAATGGAGCGATGGCAAAGTACTAAAGGTGTGACATTTGCCTTAGAAAATATATGGGGGTGGGGCAGACAAGGCTCTTTGAAGACACTGCAGATTAAATATATGCACTGTGTAGACATGGGTACTCTTTTAGATTTTGTTCTTGATAGATGTAACCATATAGATTTTTCTTATAGGATACTGTAACAAGTGTAATGGCTACCTTGGGGTTGGAAACAAGCATTCAGAGAAACCCCAATAACAAGACTGGTCTGAGACAAGCTCAGCGTGCAGTTCTCATGTGTCCTGGGTCCCCAGAGGCTTGGGCAATGCTTATTGCAGCCCAAGTAGTTGCAGGACAATCTCAGGTAAGGAAATATCAGTTGTTTTTCAAATATCAGGGACTTAATAAGCATACAGTATTTTCACTTGGTGACAGGTAGTGTAAGAAATGTATCAATATATACTTCCTACTATGTTCTCTCAGAAAGCCAGCTCTTCAAGGCTGCTTTCCTCTATGGTATTGCATCTTCATTCATAACCTCTGCTACTATTTCTACTTCAAGGACAGTGTTTGTACCAACTTTAGTAAAAATACACCTATTGCTCATGTAGTGGATCTTGAATCTCCCGACTTTGAAACCATCTGGCTCATTATTTGTCTGCCTTGTATAACTTTGTGTTTAATTTCCAAATGTTTTCCACCCAGTTCCTCCACCGTTGTACAACTCTTTAAGTATATGACCTGCCACAAAGCATTACTGTCTTCATATCCATGGGTGTCATCATAAATAAGAAACGAGATTTCAGAGAGCATTTTGAGGAGACAATGCTATCAGATGATAAGTGGTATGATTCTGAGAAACTTATTAATAAGAATGTTTAATGCATATTCAAGAAGCAAAATTGAATACTGATGTGTTGTATGGTCACCAATGAAACAGTTATAAATAATGATATTAGAGAGAATTCATAAGCATTTCACAAGCAAAATCAAGGATAAGGAACTTAAGGACTACCACTAAAAGCTAAAAGAACTGCAAGTATATAGCCTGAGAAAGAAGTAAAGAAAGATATATGATAATGGCAACAAACTGAAGTCACATAAGAAAATGTGTTAAACCTGAAAGCCTCTCAATAGGGATGATACAGATTTGTCAAGTCTTCAGAAATACCACATAATACACCAAAAACAAATTAGACAAAAAATATATGACAGCCCAACTAGGCAACTATGATAATTATGAAATGTACTTCCAGGAAAAAAAAGAAACATGCACAGAACAACTATAGAATCATTCAGTAGAGTGCTTGACATGTGGTTGAGATCAGTCCCAAGAACCAATATTTTTTTTTTTTTTTATTTCTTACCTTTGAGGATCCAGTCATCAGCAGTCTATATCAAGGCCGGGCATTAATTGAATTATAGAGGGGATTATGAAAGGGAAAAAGAAGGGACAAGGCAAAGTATTTAAGAACTTTGAAGGAAGTAAAAAACCTGTCTTTGAAAATGTGCCAGGTCATAGTTATTGGGAAAGACATGAGAAGGTAGAGAGTTCCAAAGCTTTGATGTGTAAAGAAAGAAGCAGTTATCAAAATGGCCCACCCTTAAGTTGCCAACAGCTACATGGTATCATGTGATGCAGCGGCTTGCTGAGTATTGCATAGTCTAGCTAATGGTGAGGGCATATAAGCAAAAACCATAGTAATGCTTATAGAAGAGGGAAAGTGAACCAACTTTGTGGTGTAGGGCAAGAGGGTCAGGTTCGTAAGTTATTCCAGAAGAGTTTATGAGTTAGACCTGGCTCATTTCAAGTGACATGTTTTTCACTTTCTCAAAAATTTGTAAATACTTTCCCTGTCTCTTTTTCCCCCTTTCTCAGTTCTCTCTATATTTCAATTAGGGCCCGGCCTTGATGTGGGCTTTTATCCGTGACTGGAGCCTTCAACATAAATAAAAAGATAGGAAGATACATGAGCAGAAAGATCGATAGATACAGAGCGATCAAAAAACAACACACAAGGCACTATGAACAAAGAACAATATATCTACCGTCAAAATCTAAAGACCTATCTAATACAAAAACAAAAGAACGAAGAAAAAATTCCAAATTAAATAAATTAGAGAGTAAGATAATTATGGGAAAACAATGAGGACAAAATAGTAAATTGACAGTCTTAGTGCGTCACATCGAAAGATGGTGGAACGCATTCGAATGGGTCTCTCAACCATTTCTCTCCACGAATCTGCACACGAAATATTGCGAAATATTGTATCATATTACGATATAATATTATATTGCATAATGATGAAAATAATAAAGAAGTGTTTTTGAATTAATGATGGACATTTTGTTTTTGTTTCTGACGCAAATTCCGCCAGATCCGGAAGCATAACAAAGATGGCGGAGGACACATTGAAAACATATGACGAAACGTTCGATTCTTATTTCAGGTGCACCAGGCAGGATTCTTCAAGTCCAAATTTGTTGCTAGACGTTTCATGCTCTTTTTAAAAATGTAATAAAACAGGCCTGAATGATAAAAGAGCATTGATTTCATGAGCTGACAAAAGAATTGCCAGTAATATTCACCCGGAATCTGTTGGATGTATACATAAACAAAGAAAACTTGTCTGAAACACAACATTTTTGGAAGACTTATTGTAGTAACTTTTGATTCCTAATTTACAGATCACTTTCCATTCAAGGAAAACACAAAGGCTTTGCCTATAAACACAGAGGCTTTGCCTATAAAGTAAATGATGAAATGCTGGTGCTTTCTAAACGCTTTTCATGTGTTCCTCTTCCGCCATATTTGGGGCTAATTCTTTCTGCATTACCTGTACCTGTTGTAAAGCTTCGGGAATCAATGGCTCGTCTGCGGGTATGATGAAACTTGCGATTATATAAAGTACGGCATACTTTAAGAGCACATAACCAACTAGGACACAGAGAGGACCAACAAAAGAAAAAATCTTTTCAGTGTAAGGATAATTTTGAGTAGGTGGACCATACCTGTTGAGATATTCATGTTCTGATTAATTCCTTCGCTGTTTCTGCACTTCTCTGGGAGCTTTTCAGTCTACAGGTCAGAGACAGTCAGGACTTTATAAAAATGAGAGTTTAAAGTCGTCACTCACGAGCTGATGGAGTTTCAAGTTAATCAAACGCTTGACGATGTTCACTTTTTTTTTCTGGGGTTTCTGTGACTTACAAACTTTCTTTTCAGTCTGTGATTCCAGCCTTCGTTTACTCCGTCTGTTGTTTCCCATTAAAGAATACTCGAATATGTGACTCCAGGCTGATGGCTTGATGGCAAAACCTCACATTACTGGCAACGAAGAGATTCCTTCTTGTACAGCTTGTGTGTCGAATCCATGCAACGTATGTCTGTTGATAATATGGCCGTCAGACTAGAGGTGTGGCTTTCTGTACTGTCGGACGACTTTGCCCCTTTTTTTCATTCGGTATAAGACTGGTCGTTCTTGGCGTATACTGACCAACTCCCTCTGGATACACAGTCAGGCAGCGAATTTTGCTATATAGTTTTCAAAGCAGGCGACGCCTCCTCCGTAACTCCTGTGATTGGCCAACGTCAACACAGGAAATTGCACTGAGAGAGGACTCGCAGGTTGTTGACACGAGTGGCGACTTTGGGTCCTCACTAAGAATTCTTTGGCTCTTGAGTGAATGAAGGAGAGGAGCTTGGTGGTTGTGGTGGTGGTGGTGGGTGGTGGTCGCAAGTCGCAGTCACCTGTCGGGCAACAAATGGCTATCGTTTTTGAGTCCTCCCGCACTCCCCCGCCAACGCCTCACTCACTGGCCGCACGGCGCGTCCAGCCACCTCTCCCTCTCTCCCCGCCCCCATGACCCTCTGGGCTAATTGGATCGCCACCTGGCCACTGACACACACACACACACTCACACACACACACACACGAACCCCCAACCACTGCCCTCCTTCTCCCGTCGTCACCTTGACCCGATACACAAACCAGAATTAACCCTCAAAACGTCTTCGTCAACCTAGGCTCTCAGGCTGGTCCGGCAATGCAGTGAGTGCCCCCATGAACTGGTGGTTGACTCTGGAGGCCAAAAAATCCAGGCGCTACGGGAAGAGTATAGAAAGTGGAGCGATTTTACGCTAGATTTCAAGGCCGTAAGCGATGATTCTTCCCAACCACAAGGGGTTCCTGACGGTCTATATGGCGGGCTTCTGGTGAGTCACCTGGAGAATACAGATTTCACACAGCATTTCGTCTGTTTAAAGCGGGGAACGCTTCACTTCACGTCAATCCTGCCTCCTCTTGACTTAAACGACTCGTTTCATTTCTCTCTCTTCAGTTTATGACTCGATGACTTGAATCTTTAGCAGACGGTATGGTGATACTTTCAGAGAGACGGAGGGAGAGAGAGAGAGAGAGAGAGAGGCTCTATCAACTTTGTCTTACCGGTTGAAAAAACTGGTGCCTCATTGCATTTGAGAAGACCCTCAGGGGCCGTGAAAGACCACAAGTCGGACTTGTCTGTTAATAAAGCAATACCATTTCAGCTTCACTGTATCAGAAATGTACTACAAAAACCTGATACGGCTTTGTGATTACCACATGTAATCATCAAAGCGGTTAAGACTGTGACAACATTACTGGACATGAAACTCCAAACAAAACGCAGCAAACTAGGACGAGTCTGTCACTTGTTTATATTACGAAGTTTCGTGAGAAAAAAGCTAATATCTAATTTGACGTCAGTTTTATCAAAAAAATCTATTTGAATACTGCAACACAGAAATTACAAATAGGAAAGGTGAACCCAAGCAAGCAAGACAGGAGGAGAAAACAATGATGGAGTTTCCTTCCAAAACAGAACAGACTGAATTAGATCACATGATGCCTGAACGCCAGCTATTCCAGGCAATTTGGTTCAATCAGTATTTCCAGCGATTAACACAACTGGAAATACTAGAAATTTGTAAACATGATGCTAAAAAAATATGGAGAGAATGCTATATTTTCAGTGGGCCAAGTAATGTAGATTTCTAAAGACATTGGCCACTCGAGGCGTCCTGGACATTTCCAGGGAAGGACCACTCCAGGTATTCTCAACAGTTCCAGCGACGGGCCACTCCAGGTGTTCTGAATAGATCCGGGGACGGGCCACACCACCTGTTTTGATGTCTGATCACCACGACAACACCTTAAACTGTGTCTCATCCTCACTACACATGTTACTGAAATACGTAATATTGTTATTGCATTATCTATCATCATATTCTATTATCAATACTGTATCATATATCATTACATACATCATTATATGTTATTGTATATCTATACTATCATACATTACATTACATTATATTATACTATATTATATCATTTAGGTACATAAAGGAAATAAAAAGGTTTCTTTTAAAGAACTCAAGATCTGTCACTTTTTCCACAATACTTGAATGTCAGAGGACTGTTCGTTTACGCATTTGGCGAGCAGCTGTTAGCCTGGCCTCTTGTGTGTGGTGGATTACAATGCAGAAGACGACAATTAAGTTACAGAATCACAAATTGGGTCGTCGGAGCGCTACTCAAGGTCAACGATTCGTTAGGCAGTTAATAAGTGATTATAGGGGGGTGGTTGTAGGGATGTTATATTGGACGAGCGTTGCTTAGAGACAGTTTATATGATTTGTTCAGGGTTTAACTGAGGGCGTTGGAGAGATGGTGGGAAAGGACGCCTCCCTCTGGTGTCTTAAATGGCGTGGTGGTGGTGTTGGTGGTGGTGGTGGAAGCCCTTGAAGAGTTTGTTCACTGTCGTCTGCTGCGACTGGTGGCGACAGAGGAGGGTGGGTGCGTGGGTCCCTCTCCGTCATACCTGCTGCTGGTGTTACATTTCGTCATTCCCTGTCACACCTGATGATGTTGAATGTCGTCATATCTACTGGCCGATGTTAATCTCCGTAATACCTCCTGGCTGATGTTAATCTTCGTCACATCTGATGATGTTAAATTACGTCACTCCTGCTGATGTAAAAATTACCTACTGGCTGATGTTAATCTTCGTCACATCTGCTGGTGTTAAAAGTTCGTCACCTCTGATGATGTTAAACTTCGTCACGCCTGCTGATGTTAAATTTCATTCACGCCTGCCGGTGATGTTAATGGTAAACAATCAGCTGATACACTAATCAACACTGGGATGAAAACATGGATCCTTGACTACAGCAAGAGTTGGAAATACATCATGAATCATGGGTCAGAGCCCCATGTCAAGGCGCTGTGGTTAACCACAGTCGACCACATCAAGGCCCATGACCTAAGATGATCCCCCCCCCAAAAAAAAAAAAAAAAAAATCGAGCGTGATAATTGGAAGATGACCCCCATCCCCTCACCCCCGCCCCTCCCAACGATAAAGTTAACCATTACAATGATAGCTAAGTTAGCCCTGAGTCACAAGAAGGCACCAAGAGCCACCCAGAACTTAGTTACTAACCTCGACACAGAGAGAGAAAACGTCTGACCTGATAACGATCTGAAGAAAATGGGACACTAACGTCACTATCAATATCGTGAAAAAAAAAATGTATTTTCAAAGACTGTACTTAATAAGCAGATATATACATATAATCAAATAAGGCGATAACATTACAGTTCACAGCTAGACTTCGACCCCGTGATCTGGCTATTGAAAAGCCACAGTGAACGTTAACCACAAGCGGTGAGGTTAGCTGCTGTGTGTGTGGTAGAAGGGGAAGGTGTCTTGAGAGGCTTCTGCCGCTGCCACTTCAGCTGTTTGCTACTGCTCCTGCTGCTGCGCCATCTGCTTGATTCTGTTCTACAAAGCATAACGCCCTTGTCCTATGGATATATTTGATGACCTTTCTGTTTCCTAATGTTAAAAATGGTCTTTATTTCTCATTTTACACACACACACACACACGGGCCTTGGTGGTGTAGCGTTTACCGTTGCCGACTGTGTGAGTCAACACGGGCCAGCCCTGGGTCGGAATCGCATGGGTTCGAATCCTTGGATGTGGCAGTTGGCCTACATCCAACCCAGGTGCTCATCACCCGTCGGGGCTGGTCGATGAATGTGTACCCAGATTGCATGTGTGTGTTTGTGCGTATAAAGAGATGGTACATATATTGTGACGCACACGGATAACGTCACTCTAGACTCAAAGAATGACATTAAACACCGGGATTAAAATGACTTAGTTTACAAGAAATAAATTCAAAATACAATAAAAGTAACACATCACTCGGGCTCAACTATCTACGTTACTTTAATGCCCAGGTAACTTTTCAAACCAAGGAGGTCTCTTCCTTTACAAACTTCAAATATAAAAACATAATACTCTAACACGGTGACAGTTCTAAAGGCACTTTACAATACACAATGACACTCAATTAACAATAGGCAATAATAATACAACCGTAGTGTGGCGGGACGCGACATCTCTCAGGCACTCGTTGTGGCTCCGGGCTCGTCAGCAGGGAGATCCTTCTCTAGGTGGCTGGTTGAAGGAAATCAGCTCTCGGGTCAATGCCCGAGGGCTTTATGGGAGGTGTGTCCTATACAGAGTTAATTAGAATTGTCTGTCTCCTTCCTGTCACGCCCATCACCTCAGTTGTGATTGGAGGGAGTGACCACCCAGAGTCAGTTCCGAATGGCTAACGTGGTCAGGACATGCCCCTCATCTTGACTGTGAGATCCTGGGAACGGAAGTAAAAACCACAGCTCCTGTCCATAGCTGAGAAGGTATTAATAGCTACCGGTGATTCTGGAACGTTTCAACTGCGAGGAGTTGTTTGACTTGGCACCTGACTCCAACAACCGCAGAGGGGCCAACGGGACCTCCCACTAGTTGGTAAACCACAGTGAGGACCTCCTTACACCGTACAGATCCTAGACTCACCACAGAGTAAATATGAAATACAAAATAATATACGAATGATGCGAACACAGGTTGGAATCGTTCGTAACAATATACAAGATTAAGAGACGGGGCAACACCAGTGTAAAACTCTCTTCCCGTAACAAACAAACAGTACACAGCTATAAATATGTAGTTACAGAACAGACACATATATATGATACTACTACTACTACTACTAATAATAATAATAATATTAATAATAATAACTTGGGAATGACAGACAACAGAATATCTGCTGGCCTTTCTCCAGGTAATTTTTTCTCTACCCTGAGTGGATAAGGGAAGGATGGAGCAGTAAGGAGATATACAGTCAAACGTTGATTGGAAAATGAAAATGAGTCAGCCAAGGCGACACTGCATGACCCCCTCCCCTACCTGAAGTCAATTCAGTGACCTCGTGCGGGGTCAGATGACGAGGTCACAGGCTGGGAGGGGGAGAAGGAAGGAAGGGGGAAAGGGGAGGCGGGAAGTGGGGGAGAAAGGGGAGGGAGAGGGGGGGGGGGAAGTTGTCACTGAGGCGTCTCTGGCTTTTGAATTCCGCTGTGATGAGAGAAGAGACCAAGGTTTAAGAGAGATCGGTTACAGCAATGGCTGGACCTGAGCTGTCACAGGAAAGACTGTATACCTATACCTCAACGGTTACAGGACGAGGGGGGGGGGCTACTTTGAAGCGGTTACAGGAATGGCTGTACCCAAATGGTCACAGGACACCAAGGAGTTGGAAATAAGTAGGGGAAAAAGTAACTTTTTTTCTGAAATAATAATATTTGTGATTATGAAGGATGTCAACAAACAGGAGATATAACAAGATGATGAAAATGATCATAAATATCCATAATATGGTACAGGACTACATGTACCCCATGTAGGGTACAGCGGTACAGGAGTACATGTAACCTATGCACGGCACAGTGGTACAGAGGTACATGTACCCCCTGTACGGTACAGCACAAGCATCACCCAGTCCACACGCGCCGACAGCAACTAACAACCTTTGTACCAACACTTATAAAGAATGAGAGAGAGAAAAAAGAAATTATATGATGTCTTAGCTCCAGGGCTTCGAGCCCCCTCAGGCTGAAGACCCAGCAGTGCAGCAAGCACGGATTCCACGCGCCACGTGACCGCTGTCTTTATTCTTAGAAAGAAAACCGATTTAAACCGGTGTGCCACGCCGGTTTAATCCGGTTTATAAGGTCGGAGAATTAACTGTGTTCTTAACCCAGAGTTCAGGAAAGCAAGGCACATCTCACTGACGAGGGAAAGAGACTAAAGTTCTCTTTTTTTTCCTTGGCACCTACAAATGTCTTGATTCAGCGCGTCGCCCCCCATATACCACATCGTTCCAGTTCATTCCATCCTGCTGGCACGCCTCCCACGGGTGAAGAAAACGGAGAGATTAGCTCAAGTCGGTTGACCTACTCGTTGTGTCTCTGAGAAAAGAAAAAAAGGCAGAGCTGTTTTTATCTTGACCTTTGCGACTTCGCGACGTCTAGAACACAGGTCGTCTGTCGTTAATGACCCTCGACCTCGAGCTGACCTCTGGGAAGCCTTTCGAACAACACAGTGGCTACAGCCACGATGTTTAGAGAGTTGGAATATGGTGGTTAGGTTGGGTACAATAAGCGTTGTGGAATACATTTTGTGTTGGGTGGGGAGGAGCCTTCTGCTGTCCTATCCTGTCTCCATCTATAGTGGTAGGTGGGAAGGAGCCCACTGCTTCACTATTCTGTCTCCATCTACCTACATCAGACAAACTCGTCACAGACCATCAAGTCTTCTATTATCAGTCCTTCCCACGTACTGTCCTCCAGCAGATAACCTCGTCATAGACCATCAGGTCTTGTGTTATCTGTCCTTCCCACATACTGTCCTCCAGCAGATAACTTCATCATAGACCATCAGGTCTTGTGTTATCTGTCCTTCCCACGTACTGTCCTCCAGCAGATAACCTCATCATAGACCATCAGGTCTTGTGTTATCTGTCCTTCCCACGTACTGTCCTCCAGCAGATAATCTCATCATAGACCATCATTTCTTGTGTTATCTGTCCTTCCCATGTACTGTCCTCCAGCAGATAACCTCATGATAGACCATCAGGTCTTGTGTTCTCTGTCCTTCCCACGTACTGTCCTCCAGCAGATAACCTCATCATAGACCATCAGGTCTTGTGTTATCTGTCTTTCCCACGTACTGTCCTCCAGCAGATAACCTCATCACAGACCATCAGGTATTGTGTTATCTGTCCTTCCCACGTACTGTCCTCCAGCAGATAACCTCATCATAGACCATCAGGTCTTGTATTATCTGTCCTTCCCACGTACTGTCCTCCAGCAGATAACCTCATCACAGACCATCAGGTCTTGTGTTATCTGTCCTTCCCATGTACTGTCCTCCAGCAGATAACCTCATGATAGACCATCAGGTCTTGTGTTATCTGTCCTTCCACGTACTGTCCTCCAGCAGATAATAACCTCGTCAAAGACCAAAAGGGAATATTAACTTGTAAGTTTAGAATTATCTATTATCTTTTGAGGAGTGTCCTCTTCAAGGCCACAATATCATTGGAATCAGAGACAATAAAGAGGCACAAGCAAAGCCACCTCCATTTACTTCCCTTTCTGTGAGCTATGACTAAAGGGACACTACATCACACTGTTAAAAATATAATCCCCATTTTAACTGCGTTCAAAATTTGACCTATATTCTACTTATTTTTGTTTCATTAACTCTAATTTCGCATCCTGGAGGTAGCATCCAATTTATGCTTTTAGTGTTTGCCTATAGTAAGTTCACTGATGTATTGGTTAGCATACAAGAGCTGTGTTTATCCCTCGAAAGAGGTATTCTATGGAGTCCACTTACATGTTTGAAATTGAAAAGTAAGTCCTGAACTTTACCATTTTCTATGATCCCTTCCGTCGTTGGTTTTCTATGAAGGTCCAACACAGCGGTTGCTAGGGGGCGTTGCTAAGGACGCTCCACAAACATGGATGACGCCCCAGAAACCAGACGACGGGTGAGTCGTTTCATGTTCTTTTTCTTGACGATTTCACGCAGTCTAACGCCATCTTCTCACCTGAAAGGGAGTCAGATGAAACAAATGAACTCTCTTAAGATGTGGGTTCCAGGTGATACAACTGTGGAACGGATTGAATTCCAGGAAACTGATGAGAAAAAGATAAAGGCTTGGCGAACGAATGTATATGGTGTTAAATGAACCAACTCGAATGCCTGGCGTATATGAATCTATGCTGGACTCGATTCCTGTGTCCGATCATGAGAGGACGCGTTAATTAGCGACCATATACATTTATTTCACTCGCAGAATCTAATGTTACGAGTTCGAGAAAGAGTCTAAACTCCCTTCTGTGCTAAACACAGTTATCACTTCAGAAAACTCCCGTTCCCGTTGTCTAGTTTACTCCCGCGTCACATCTCGCTGCTTGGTTAGGCCTTGGAGAAGTCCTCGCTAATCTAATTATCATATTTCTGCCATAAAATCCCGCGGTTGTTGGCTCAGGCGATGTGAAACAACTCTCTCTCTCCCTCTCAACATTGCTGGCAATTATTCGCTCGATCGCAGGCGTGATTACTTGTGTTTAAGTAAGAAGGAATTATATTCTGTCACTGTTATGGATTACTTTACCCCATGAATTGACGGTATACGACCCCTTGAGCACGACGGGACGACCCTAGAGCACGGCGGTAGGATCAGTGGTCGTACTCTCGTTCTCAAGGGTCGTAATTACGTGCTCAGATGTCGTGCCGTCGTGATGAAGGGGTCGTATACCGTCGTGCTGAAAGGGTCGTATACCGTCGTGCTCTAGGGTCGTATACCGTCGCGCTCAAGGGGTCGTATACCGTCGTGCTCGAGGGAGGGGAAATATAATATAAGCTCAGTTGCACTAGCGGGGCGACTGGCGGCTCATAAATATATTTGACACGCTGCTGAAAATATATGATAAAAGCTTTGCATATAGAATTTCTGTTTAAACTCACATTGAGCGTGGACAATATTTTCACTGTAAAAGCTCACTCATTCGTATCCTAAATTATAACTTATGTAACATATATATATATATATATATATATATATATATATATATATATATATATATATATATATATATATTGATTCTGAACATTACCAAATAATATATTATCTCTCAGAGGTTAAAAAGAAGGTAATGGATAGTTAGGTAATCCATCATTCAATATTCAAAAGGTTCATATGAAGTGAATGACTACAAACTACATTTCGAGACGGGGCAACTGCAAAACTCACTTTCATTTTCACTCACGATTTATAATGCTATTCCTGATGTCTCCGTTCGTTGAACATTTCGTTGAACAGTGGCGCGCCTCGTTATAAACATTGATTAAACATTTCTGATGCCTCGGGGCCTTTGCAAGAGGCTCACGCAAACACTGATAATTACACACCAACGCCCTAATTAAGCGGTATTAACCGTTCCAATTACTGAGGATAAGAGGAATTTACAATATGTCTTCGACAAGTCACCCATGGATTCAACGAAGGCTTTGCGAATTCACAAAGACGTGCGATTATAATGAGGAACTATTTTTTTGACAGAACGTCAAACTGGAGGATTGAAATTATTAAGAAGTATAACATGACAGAATTATGGAGAAGGAATGATTATGTTTCTTTGCGATGAGTGTCATATGCAGTAATGTTTCGCGGTTGGAGACAATACGAGGCATTATGTTCATATCATGTGAAATAAATTCCTCTATAATGCTCCGTGTGTATATGATAAATGCTTAGGTTTTATATTATGGGAACCAAGGGCTTTGTCATAGCAGTAGCAACAGTAGTAAAAGAAGTAATAATCATAGTAATAGTAATGGTAATAAAAATCAATCTGTATAATTCTAAGTATACATAATTTTAAGGTTTTTAGATATCATTTTCATGCTTTAAAAAAAAAAAGTTCTGGTTAACCATTCTACTAAAGCTTTAAGTATTCCAAATACAAACGAATTAAATCAACGTGGCTTTAGACCCAACCGCACGATATATTGACCTCACAGCCCCCCTCCCGCACATTACAAGTGGCAATAGACATCAACAAACCGTTCGACACCGTTCCCCCGACACATCCTCAAAGGAAAGACACTTTAAAACCGCCCACCACGACAATGACAAACAATGACTGGCCAGCTTCATAGCCGGCCTCTGTGGCATAACATGACAAAGACCATTTCAGCATATCGCAAGGCCCCTTTATGACCACAGTGCAATAATAACCACGACGGAATCACCGAACGATTACGACTCAATTGCCCTGCACTCTCCGCGCTTAGAGGCAGACACATCACTACAGATATACACATACATCCATCCACTTAGATTTATAGATCTATTTAACTAATGTCCTCTCGACCGCCTTGTACAGATTGGAATCATCGTAGCTCAGTCATACCGCGAGCGACGCCATAGTGTGCAGTTCTCTCTCGCCACGCCAGATGACAGCATCGTCACCTTCCCTGCCTACCCGGACCACAGCTTCCAACACCTCAGGAAGCTGCACGAGAAGGGGATCCAGGTGAGGCGCAGAGGATCGGAATCGGTTGTTCAGATGCTCGATTGAATTAAGACCTCGCTTATGGGTGATGTTACTGGCGGGAATGAGAGACGAAAGTGTTGCGTGAATCAGATTGGATTTATATTGGTTTTTTAGGGGGGGAGGGGTAATGACACAAAGGATTTGATTGTGATTCGGGTGAAATGTGTAGATTCGAGGGTTCTGGAATTAGCCGGAGTCCAAATGAGATGGAAGGGAGCGAAGCGGTTTGGCACAAGGGTATTTGAATAGGATTCACGCGGAATTGAGATATGGATAATGAGCAAATGGGCCTGGATCCCACAAGATCTCCGGAGAAATAGGAAATGAGGGGTGTGGAATAGGGTTCAGGAAGTCAGATGGGATTGAAGAGGACTGTGGGAGTGGGATATATACGTTTAGAGGTGGAAATTGAAAGGGCTTTAGTCAGACCTGACCTTCGGTTTAAGAGAGGGTCGAAAAGACTAAAATCTTATAGCGTTAGTGATGATTGACGTCGCAACGATTGGTGTTTTATGCATGGCAGTGCTACAGTAACCGAGGCAAGAGATACAGGAAAAAAATCAATGAATAATTAAGCTCAGCAAGTAACTTTTTGTGCATTGAGTTGAAAACAAGGTAATTGAAAGAATTGGGAAATGGTGATCTGATGACTTTCCTCAGTGTAAACGGTGGGGTACTTGATGGACTTAGAATACCAAAAGTAATTAGGATTTCAATTGTTTACAGCAAAGGGTCATTACAGGGATATTCTGTACCGCAATATGCGGTATCATACCAGGTATAAACACCCCAACACTACATCTTCCTTCAGGTATGTAGCTTCCTCATGTGTCACTCTCTCTAAGTATGTATTGTCATGTATCTCTGCCCCCCCAAAAAAAAAATTACGTATCTTCATGCACCTCTCTCCAAAGCATACATAGTCATGTACCTCTCTCCCCAGAGTCTGTATCTTCATGTATCTACCTCACCAGTATGTATTTCTCTCCCCTACTTATCTATTACCCCAGTAGTCTATCTCCCTACGTATCAACAACGCAAATCTTTCTCCCATACGTATCTACCTCCCCAACTGTCTCCCCCACGTATTTTTGTTCTCCCAAGTATCTTCCACCCCCTCAATACCACCTTTTCCTCCTCCAGGCAGTGGTGGAAGTGGTGGAGGGAACGTGCCAGACAGAAGTCCGAGTCCCCTGGAGTCGGTGGGTGGAGACGACACCCCCAGAACCCCCGGATATAGACGCCCCCACCCCAGAGATCTCCCAGGAAGTCCTCGACAGGTAAATCGGCCGTATGAGAGATGAGGAGGAAGGTTCACAGACAGTAATGCATTAGAGAACAGACAGAACTAGAGTAGCCACAGATACATAAATGGGCAGATACACAGACAGACAGACAGATATATATTGTCAAGTCCAAGTAATGCCAGATGTATATGACGACGTGATAACTTTTACGAACCTCATTTAGCTAAATATTCTTTATCAGTTGACCAAATATATGAAAATATAAAAAAAGGAATGAGAACCTGAAGTAGATTTCTGATATCTATCGAGGACTCAACCAAGTGTGCAAATTATGAGATGTATGTTAAGTACACAGACATTTATGCTGAGCATAGATACATCATTAAAACCTATGCCCAAAAACACAATGGATATATCAAAACTATGGCAAACATACACACAGTATCTGATATCTGTGCCAAGTATAACATGAAAAATATCAGAACAGTACCACAACTACAAATAATTCGGATCTGTACTAAAGTCAGCATGAAAATTCGAGAAATGTGCTATACATACAAATATCACGGGGATCTGTACCAAACGCTGCATGAAAATATCAGAACTGTGCCACACTCACAGATTCACTTTAAAACACCACCAAAATATACTGCGTCGTTTGGGGGTATACATTATACCGCTGAAAAAAAATATATTACATTTCATGAGTCCATTCTGTTGGTTCAGAGTGGTGGAGGCGGTGAAGGAGACGTCGACGGTGGACGTATTGAACGACGACTGGGGCCAACTGGGGCTTGTCGATCGCTCGGCATCCCTTTTACTCAAGCCCTTCAGCATTCCCAGCAAGGCCGCCGCCGCCGCCACCCCAGCCGCTAAGGGTAATCGCTTCAGCCTTGCTGACGGCAAGCTCGCCTTCCTGTGTCCCCTTGTTGACAATGAGCAGCTCATTATCAGCCAGCCCAGCCCAGCCGACACCCCCCCCTCCCCAACCCTGGCCTCCCGTGATGTTGTGGAAGATTTGTGCTTTGAGCCCGATGTTACACGGCCCTGCAGCACGACTGTACGACTTTCGAGCACCGACGTACGATTTATAGGGTCAGGTCAGAGGCAGAGCCGCAGTAGCGAGATGTCATACATTACCGTGCTCAAGGGTCGTACTGTCGTGCTCGAGGGTCGTAATATCGTGTGCGAGGGTCGTATACCGTCGTGCTCAAGGGGTCGTATACTGTCGTGCTCAAGGAGTCGTATACCGTCGTGCTCAAGGGGTCGTATACCGTCGTGCTAGAGGGTCGTATACCGTCGTGCTCAAGGGGTCGTATACCGTCGTGCTCAAGGGGTCGTATACACCGTCGTGCTCAAGGGGTCGTATATACCGTCGTGCTCAAGGGGTCGTGTATACCGTCGTGCTCAAGGGTCGTATACCGTCGTGCTCAGGATGTCAATAAGAACTTTTACCCATTTCATATTCTAATCAGCAATTCCTCAGACAAGAAACCTTATACAGTGCCTCTAAGTCGAGACGGGAACTCCGGGAATCATGTGAACCCAAAATGGGAACTTACCCTTTACTAAATACCCCTTTACCTCGTAAATCTAGCATTTCATTAAGCGTTTCTTCACAACGGCAGAACATTCTTAGACGACAGACTGGAGCGATTAGCTACTCTCTCAAGTTTCTAAATCAAGTCGACATATTTTCGTCTTTTCTTTTTTTTCCTTCAGTAAATATTTGACTGGCTGGCAACCTTCCCGTGTCCAACATCTGCTTAGCTGTGGCACAGATGGCAGAGTTTGGCGTTTAGTTCCGGAGTGATTTATTGTCGAGACAATTTCAGAACGCCATTTCCCACCGTAAATCAGAGTCCCAAGCCACATGATCTGTAAATTTGTGGGCTTGTTGTTCGTCTAGTAAGCTGCAATAATACGGATTCTGGCTTTTAATTTTTTTTTACAGGATCTTTCATATTTATATGTTTTTCCTTCATGATAAACTTATTTGAATATCTTTGTTCCTTACCTTACATATTATCATCACTATAGTTATGATGATTCACTAGTTTTAGTTAACTTTTTATGCTAACGAAAAATATGAAAATGAAAGTGTATGATGATGATGAAATGAAAAAACAATGATTTGATGATAATCATATGCAAACGAAATTGATAATGATGTTTTTCATGACAACTGTAATGATAATTATGATAACTGGCAATGAAACGATTATCGTAACGATCATTCTTAGGATAAATCTTATTCTGTTTATTAACCAGAGGAAGTTGAGGATGAGGATGAAGAAGATGAGGAGCCGTCTTCACCAGACATCCTGAAGTTGCAGATGCTGCAAGTGAGCCCATCTGCAGAGACAGACAGACACACAGACACATTCACCACACATAAGGGCCTCCGTGGTGTAGTGGTTAGCGTTACTGACCATGAGTCAGGCCGTATAGTTGGGAAGGAGATGATGAATGTGGGTGAGGCTTAAAAACAGGCCAGTGTGCAGAGATACCAAGAGAGAATGAGAGAGGAATGGCATAAGGTGAGAATGTTAGAAAACGGGGAGAGGGTAAAGAGTAGAAATTATCTAAGGAAGGAGTGCTTTCATGCGAGAAGAAAGTGTGTGTGGTATGCGGAAGGTGAAAGGCAGGCATGTAAAGAAAGGCAATGAGAGGTGGGGTGAAGAAGTGAAATTACTAGCGAGAGAGAAGAGAGAGGCGCGCGGACGGTATTCGCAGGAAGTAGTGCGTGTGATTAGGAAGCGCAAAGAGAAAGCGTCGGATGGCCAGGAGGATATAAACTCATACACATACATAAATTCATACATTCAAAAAGTAATGAGTGAATTATAGAAATATATGGATGTATCAATCAATGTACAGATGAATGATCAATAAGAAAATTTCGTACCTCAATAAGATAGAAGTATGTAAGGAAATAGTCCCAGGGAAAATAAATGAATGCAGAAATTAATATCTCAATAGATCAATAGATATATAAGAGAAATAAGTAAATAGACTCTTAGGAAATATAAAAAAGTAAATACGTTTTGCGTCTTTGCAGAGAAAGATGATGCGACGCATCCACGAACGCCGTGCGGCAGCCGCAGCTGCGGAATCGCCCTTGCAGCGGTTCCTGCGTCACTACCACGCCCGCCTGCGGGACCTGTACCCCGAGGAAGCCTTGGCCCTAGAGGATTCGCTGGGCCAAACCACGGAAATCCCGCCTGCGGCCGAGGATGACCAAGCCAAGGCTGAACCAGATTCCGGAGGGGAGGGAAGTGTCGAACTCTGAGGTGTGTGAATAAATAAACAGATAAATGAATAAATAAATAAATAAAGAACCTATTCACACAGCCATTCGGATGAAAATATACAGCTAAGAAATTACAGAAATGGGGAGGTCCAAGTAGTAACTCGTTACTTAATCAATAAAGAGCTTTGGACAGACACATGAGTGAAGTCTACCTACACAGCACAGCAAGTTTTTACAGAGCAAATCAAATGGTTTATACATTATGGTTTATCAACCAGATTCTATGGTTTATAAATCATGCATTTGGTGGTGATTCGTTGAACATTAGATGACGTTAAGTTACATATTGGTTGAACTACAGTAGTGCTGTGTTGACATACTTTATGTGAACATTAAGTGATGAATATTTTCACGCTGGTTGCGTTACAGTAATACAGTAGTTGCCAAAGACATAACCACGGGAAAACTATGCTATTCGCTTGCTAAGCCGTGCCCTTGTTTACGGATTGTTTAAGACGTTCACAGTACTGGGACGGTTCTTCTGTCTGGCTCTGTGGAAAAGGTGTCTCTGTGATGCTGGTATCTGTTAGTGTTATGGTGATTGTATTAGGCAATCGACCCTTTGACCCCAAGAACATTCGACTATGCCGATGGTTCACTACTTCACAGTGAGTCGGAGTATACATCAGTGTCGTAGTTTATAAGGCGTCCGCAGTATCGACATATGATTCTAGAAAGACTCTCTCTAAGTCACTGGTTTATTGGTCAAATAACGATCTAATGAATGCATCTCTCCTTCACAATTAAGATTCATTGGAGGTAAAGACTCTTCATTGGAGGTAAAGACTCTCGTGTGTCAAGACAGACCCCCAACTCCCAACCCCAAACCCCAAGGAATTTTGACGATACGTCTTGCCAGATGAGAGAGAGAGAGAGAGAGAGAGAGAGAGAGAGGCTTTCCCCCTCTCCCTGTAACACGACCCACTACAGTTTAATGGTTTCGTCTTTAATGTAACGGGCTAAGTTCTACCTTATTTAACTTTGCAAAGTTCTCATGACGTAATTTCTCACGGAAAAGAAGTGGAATTTATCGCTCTCATTTTCGGCCCGCGAGTGTAAAACTGCAGAAGTTTTTTTTTGTTTGTCTGCAGGAGTGATTTTCGCGGGGAGGGGGGAGGGGGAGGGGGGGAATGGAACTTTGGCCAAGGCAAACGGAGGGGGCATACGTGGAATTTTTTTTTTGGGGGGGGGGGGGGGTTGCAGGGTGGGGGGGGGGAGGCGG
>JAYMFT010084146.1:0-14207 GCA_038088735.1 Panulirus argus | reverse complement strand
AGTGGAAAAGACACTGTTTACACATTGAGTTCTAGCCTGCAACTGACAGAGAACTGCTACTCAGGAGTGGGCACTGTTTGAATGTCCCAACATTTCATGTTTCTGTAGGCTCCTGGTGACTCATTTATCTAGGCTTGTGCTTTCAAAAAGAAGCTATTGCACTTCACAAATAATAAAAATAGCTGTTTGTTAAACTTTTTGTTTCAAGTGTTCTGTAGAGCACTGGTACATATATACTGTACATAATGACATGCGAGTATGCTAGAACAAAAATCTATGGGTGATAGAGAAATTCTGAAAACATGTTTGGATTCAGCATGCAAAAATACATTAGATTCAGATATTTTTTTCCATGGGACAAAATCTTTGTTGATCAGTGTAATATGAGAGGCTCAACATTCCTTTATAAAGCATTAATGCCAGAAAAACTTTAGTAACTAATCAATGACTTTTTACCTTCCGGAGACTAATTCCCTTCATGACTTCTGCTAATTTTCATTCTTTGTGTCTTTTCAAGAGGTATACTTAAAGAGTTAAATTAGGAATAATGAGACTAGGTAAAGAGTTTTTGTTATCTACCAATAATTCAATGTGAATTAAAACATTATCTAAATAAAGAAATGGCTTTTTTCCAACTGAAAATGCTTTGTTTGGCTTTATTTCCTGGAAAAAATGCATAATTACCATGGAATCCTTTACTTTTGAAGGCACTCCCATATCTTATAATCATGGTAATATTTAACACAACCAACAAGCAAGAAATATATGTGCGATTCCAAGTTTCCTTAATAGTCTGAATAAAGCACTACAGATTGATAGGCATACATAGACAAAAGCAATCTGATGCTTGCTTGAAGTAGTATCAAAGGTGGGCCAAAAGGACATGGGGAGGGATTATCTCTCTACTGACTGTTAAGTACCTATACTGTCATTAGTAATTGCAGTTCCACTTCAATCTATTCCACTGAAAATTTTCCAAATTTGTCAAGTATACACATGTACAGAGGTTCTATGCACTAGTCTCCTTAGCTCACTCTCAAGCTTAAAAAGATAGTTTCCTGAGACACCTCTTGAGTAAATGGGATGGCACCCATGTAAGCCAATGCAGGTCAATATGGGGACGGTTATGAAACGATGAGTTTCAGGTCTGGAGAAACAGCAAGTGTCAAGAAAATCGATCTTCATGACCTTATAATAAATACATTAAACTCACAATGGGGACACTAGAATTATATATACACAGAATCAGATAAACTTAATCGACCGTAGGGTAGATGAAAATATTTTCTCAGATTTTTCATACGCTTCACATTTCAACTTGAGCATTTTATAATGTACGATACTATCTTGTGCATTTTGTAATAGCATGTTTAATAATCTGCAATGAAGTCTTCTTAGTACACCTCATGATTTCTAAGAGAAATGAAATGAATTCTAAAAGTTTATGGAAAATATAGAGAAAACTGCCTGAAATACTTGCCTCATTTTTAAATGAGTCTCATACCTGCTATACAAGATTTTCCTTGACTGTCGCTCATGTCAGGTAAGCCACTGATAAGACACTCAAAAGTACTACAAGATCATCATCAATGGCTGCTGTGTCTAAATAAATCACTACCAGTTTTAATGAAAGGGATTTCTTATCTATAGTGATGAACAAGCACAAGCATATAACATGCCCAAATCAAGGCTATTTTGGGTGAAAGAAAGAATTTAAAGAGAAATAAGAAAAAATTTAAAGAGAAAGAAAGAAATTGATCAGGGCTCCACAAGTGTTTGTAAACCTTACTCTAAAGGGAAAAAATGTATGAAGAGGGAAAGACAAAAGAAGGAAGAGAATTCCAAAGCTTAGTTTGAGGTTAGAAAAAGGTATCATAACAGTCAATCCTCAAGTGGCCAATCTCCACACAAAAGCTGTGGGAAGCAGCAGCCAACTGCATGCCACAGGCCCAAACTTTGGAGGTGGGGACACACACAAACAGTTCATGAGAAAAAAGTTCAAAATAATACCAATAAAATAGTGAGAGAGCAACAATATTGCAGCAGAGGGAATGCAAAGATTGAACTGAGAGGTTGCCAAGAGAATTAATGAGACAGAAGGCTTCTAATTCTACCCTAGTTAACAGAGAGGTAAAGGGTAAAATGCTTCAGCAGTATTCCATACATGAGCAAATAAAAGCCCCATGGATGCAAAACAACTGCTAAGAAGAACAATAAAGTGGCACCTATACAATATTCCCAGCTCTTGGGAAACCGACTTTTTGATGTTTCCTGGACAGAGTGGAGGACATGGATATGCCCAACATGTTTATATCATTACTGGGTTGAATTGCAGTGTTTTGAAATTAAACATAGAGAAGCAAATGGTTCTTAGAGAAATATAAAAGAGAAATTGCATTTTAGCACTATTTTATTACTAATTATTTTCTATTAATAATCACGATTTTTTGTCTAATAGCATCAAAAGAGATAAGACTAATCACACTTTCCTGACCAGCAATGAACCACTTTCAAGTGTAGAACCACTGCCATAAATACCATAATTTCATGGATTTCAACATATTTTGTGAAGAAGAACCCATTTCAACAAGTGAAAAGTAAGAACTTCAAAACATTTGCAAAAATACCTAAATGACATGAAATTTCAACAAATTATTTGTATTTTTTAGCCTCTGATACCTTTGATGTACAAGAACAGCACTCCCATTATGCACTTCAAACAGGATTGCCTTGACCAAGTGTGATCTTTAAAATTACCTCCATGAAACTAAAGTCACTCAGTTGCTGATGTTCTTTACTGATGCATTCTTCTACATACCAAAGAAATACTAGGTATGCTATGTGGTGTTAAAATGAATAATGACAAATACTTTTTCTTTTTATGTTTAACAACCTCTCCTGCCTTTTTACATATTTGTACATATGCAGTCTCTAGCCATCATGTGCAAATGTGCTGGAACCAGTCTCCTACCTACAGCCAAGCATCACAGACTACTTCGTGGTTTGCCTTGATTGCTTCATGTGTCCCAGTTCATCTGATTAACATCATGTCGTCCCCATACCCCTATATACCACATCACTCACTTTCTGTCCACTGCACACCTTTCTCCCTCAATGATGTTCAAGTACCAATGACTCCTTCATTTCATCCTTCCATCTCCATCTCTTTCTTCCCCATTCCCTTTGCTTCTACCACATCTATCTTCTTTGCTAGTCTCTCTTAACTCATTCTTCCCGTATGCCTGGGCCATTTTATTATAAACTGGTTAGGTTTCCCATGAATGAGAATCTGCATCAAGGATGTGTTAAGTCACTATGTGTGTGTAACAGATGATGTCTGATATAGGTAGATAGGAAGACAGTAAGCTAAACAGATTTCTAGTTTAAGTATATTAATTCTGTGGAGGCTAAAGATCTGTCAGTAACCCTACAATACATAATTTCAGTAACTTTTGATTTATGTTACATTATAGGACACAGCAGCCACTTTCTTGATCCATTCAAGAGTACACAGCTTACCAAATACTTCTGGTTATCTATACAATAAAAAACTATTTTTACATTCTACAATATGAAACTGTTACACAAATACTGAAATATGTAAGTTTTGCAAATATCTTTTGATAGATTCACTGAATGAAAAATACAAAGCATAAAATTGCAAAATCAACAGTGTTAAATTTTTAGAGATATTATGATTTTCTCTGTAAATTAGTTCATTCTGGTAAAGAAGCTTACAAAATCCACATAAGGAAATCACATATTTCTATAAAATGCAGTTAAAGAGAATCATGCCACAAATGTTAGCCATCAAATTCTACACCAATGCCCATAAAACAGGCCACTCCACTTAAAGCAGTAACAACCATACTTACTGGACCCAATCAGGATCTCTGAAAGGATCATCACGCATGCAGGAGAGAGGATGAAGAAAAATGTGAGCAATTATTTACCAGTAATCACCTTCATTAAATTAAAAATCCTCTAAATTCTACTCTGACACAACGTGAATCACACCAAGACAGAAGTAAAATTAAATAAAATTTATTCTACACGCACATCAATGACAAGACTGAAATAGGATACCATGTACTTATAACTTCATCAGAACAAAATTCACATGTACACAATACATGGACACAGAAGAAAAATGTGGTGAATATGTACCACAGCTGAGATAAGAGGAAATATATTTGCTTATCTATCATTTTCCTGGAGACAATATAAAAATAGGCTAGAGTGAAGTGGTTTCCATTACTCTGTAGCAGATGAGTTTATGCTGGAATGAAGAAACTTGTCGGGAAGTTACGGGAACACCAAGAACTGGCAGCTGCCTTGGTTTCTTGTTACAAATGTGCTTGTTAGTATTATAGAAGATTGCCAAGAAGCTGGAAGCATCAATTTTTCTGTTAACTAAAGGTTCATTTAACCTTATCCAATGCCTGAAACATACCCTAATTATCAGTATACTATACCTTCCTTATTATATACTGATCTGGTGGATATTGCAAAGAGAATTCATAGTGATTTACACTTTTAGAGAAATTCCATCAAGGCAGTGAAATCTTCAACACATTTTGCTTGAATATATGAAAACTGCAGTGAAATCATTACCATGTTAGCCTCATTAACTTGGTGTGAGTACACTTATGCAGTGAAAAATGTTGGTCATAACTCTTATTCCTGAAACATGCTGTGTACTTAAGCTGTGATTCTGTGCTTAGCTTCATACCCTTGAACACGTGTCAATCAATTTTCATTCAGTTTCCATGCACTGTTGTTTTACCCTACTTACTTACACTTACCATTCACGTCCTACATACTTTACTAATACCATGCTTGACAAGAGTGTTTAACTACATATTGGATTTTTCTATTTAATACAAAATTACAAAATTATATGAGAATATGCATTCTTTGTATAACCACTGTGCTTCATATAATTGGTATCTTTGAGGCACACCTACAATACCACAGATCTTAAGGGGGGGGGGGCATTGGTCAATTAACTACAAGGCATATTGGAGATAGTGTTTTAGAATCTGAAAGTAGTCATGGTACTGGCAAGCTTCTAAAGATGATGTTGATATTCAAATCATCAAACAATTTCATACTAGAAATTTCATAAATGGAAATTTTTTTTTTTTGGAAGGACTATAATCAATATTACTCTTTCATAACTAAAATATTTGACTTCAGTTATTCAGATAGAGATATTTAAAACAAGAAGCATGCCAGCAGCCAAGAATGATGGTATGGGTAGCAGTCTAATACGGGCAGGGATAGAATCATTAAAAGTGAGGGGCATGGGCATCCATAGAACAGGCAACCAACACGCTGTCTTTACCGATCTCCGATTCACGTCGAGGGAAGCACTCTGTGTTATGAGATGGGAAAGAGAAAGCAATAAAGAAAAAAAGCATTTATGTACACAAACAACCTTAGTAAGCAATTATAGGGTGCAATTAAGGGGCTTAGTATAATGTAATTTGACAAAATCTCTAGATATTCATTAACATATAATGCTTTTACAGGAAACACATCATCTGAGCTCTTTTAACATGATGTATCTATGTCACTAACACAAACTTTAAATTACTGGACATTAGTGACAATTCCAAAATATATAAGGCTAATATGTTCATCTATATCAGATTCATTTTAGCAAATTTACAATATGATACACATCTAAACATTAATACAGAGGAAGTCCATTATCGGTGGTCTTAGCATATGTTCTAGGAGTCTTTACAAATTTCTGATTCATCAAAAGTATGAAAAAACATACTCACTGAGATGAAACATTATAATGTATTTCAAAATCTTAATCCAAACAAGCCTGTTATAACTGTTATAACAAAAAAATTCAGAATATAAGATTTTTTTTCTTTTTAGGATGAAAACCCATCACTCTCTCATAAGCAAAGTCCCATAAGCATCTGACAGCACTTTCTTGTTTGGGTTAAAATATTTCAAACATTAGCATGAAGTGCATCCAAGAGCATTCATGATGAAACACAAGGGCAGCAGAAGTTCTACCACAGGGACTTAACAACAACAGAGTAACATACCCAAGCCTATGATATCTTGGCGTAGGTAGCCAACACCATTCAATCACTTACCGCTAGTATTTGAGCCTCAGATCTGTTCCTGTCTAGAATCAGGATTTTTTTCCCTCCAAAAAAGAGAGAGGGGAAAGAAGGAAAGAGGAAACTACATTTGAAAACTTAGGGGAAAAAAAACTTTCTGCCCATAGCAGACAAACAGCTTTTTTATCCTTCAAAGCCTACAATGCTTACTTCCTGACAGAGCCTTAAGAGTATCTGGGAGCATATCCACATGAATGAGGAGGGACTTAACAAAAAAATTCTAAGGAATAAAACTAAAGAAAAGATCACCCTTCAGATAATTTGGCCCCCATTTAACAGCATCCTTTCTCAAAGGTAGCATAACTAAAGCCACACAAGGATGGTCAACCAGATCAAGTCATCAACCAGAGATGTTTGGGGGAAAAAAAAAAAGAGTGAGAGAGAGAGCCATATACCCCTCTTGTGGATCTTATCCACTGAGAGGTTCTTTATAAAAGCCAAGCAGACACCAATTTCCTTATGGGTTTACCATAGCATCTTGACTGTGAAAGGAGTACTATCTTCTTGATCAAACCAGAAATGTTCTTGATGAATAAAGGTTCAACAGAGCCTGGATGAACATAAAACTGTTTTCCTAAGCGATTTCTGTGAGATGAAAAAAATTCTTCATGAGTCCTGACTGGACACAAAGGATGATGCTCTGATGGTAATAAATTCTTGGACTTTATCAAAATAAGCTTATTCCTAAATTTTTCCATATCATTTTTGCTAAAGACTTTGGGTTAGGATTGACCTTCATTGACAAAACATGATCTGCAAACCAAATTAGATTTATATGTCTAAACATACAAATCTAACAGAGTTCTAGAAT
Organism: Panulirus argus; assembly: GCA_038088735.1. Classification (NCBI taxonomy): domain Eukaryota; kingdom Metazoa; phylum Arthropoda; class Malacostraca; order Decapoda; family Palinuridae; genus Panulirus; species Panulirus argus. Next base: position 7,247 of record JAYMFT010084146.1, on the reverse strand, counting down.
TTTAGTTACTCTTTTTCCTGATCCCATACCTATAAAGAACATAATATAGGCAAAGCAATACTGCCTAAATAGCTTAAAGACATTTAGTGATCTATAACCTTCGACAAACCATATGTTGTTACAAGATGATGAAGATAGAGATTTCTTTACAAAGAAAAGATCTAAATAATGTACTTCATTCAGCGTTACAAACATTAATGTCAATTTCCACAGTCTGCTGTACACATTTTCAAAATAATGTTATTGGTTTATTACTTACTTCTTGGTCTAGGAGTCCTCCATATTTTTAGGCTTTTTCATGCTGCACAAAATGATTCAAAGTGAATCATATAATGCCACTTGTTATTTCCCCTGTGAACTGTATCAGAGCATATGCTTTTCATTACTGATAGTTTAAAGAATTTTTAATTAATCTTGCTTCAGAATACCATGATGCCACCTATCAATTAGAAGTGCAATGACTAAGCAGAAGAAAAGTACTAAGATTATATGACATTCTTGATGAGGTAAGAATGTTCATGGATGTGCAATAGACAAGAGTACAGAAATTATCTAGCAATAACTGACTTTTAGACCTGGCCTTTACAGTATATATGACTTCTCATCTCAGTGACCTGAACTTGAAGCATTAAGGAATAGATCATCTTGTTAGGAATCATGATGACTGCATCAAAGGATCAAAAAATAAGCTATGTTTATGGGAAAATCAGATTCAAAAAATGCATCAAACTTTACAGCACTTGCTGCAAATACCACTAGCAAATATAGCGTGACTAACTATGCAAATACAGGAAGACCTGAATAAAGGTTTGCCAATCTACATGCTCTCAAAATGGAACTACAAGTTTTTGCATCTCCATTTGCTTTTAATCCTGGCACAGCTACTAAAGCGTTACAAATGGAATTGACAGATTTGCAGTGCAACAGAGAACTTAAAAGAAAATTATAGACACTGAATTTTACAACTTGTATGTGTCACCACAAATGTACCCTAGGATAATTTCACATGCATTAAGGATGGATAATACCTGTCTTCCTTCAAAGTTACATTTGTGAACAGTTATTTAAAAAAATGCACTTGTTAAACATAATACTGATGTTCACCTACGAAAAGCACTGCATATTGCCTCTTCAACAACGAAAACAGATTGTGGTGAAGTTTTCAAGATACGTCAGTGCTATACATCACATTAACAACCCCAAAGTCCCAAAGTTTCTGTTAGCAGTTTATAGCAAGTACAGCTATGTGTTTTTGACCCAATTTGTAGTTATACATTACATAATACACTGCATCAGAGTTACCCTCTGCCAGTGGCCTGTTAAGGATAAGGTACTAAAGGCTAAGAGGCAGCACTGGAGTTCACTAGTTATGGAGACTTTATTACCATGGCAACCCCCTTAAGGGAGTTCCAGATGGGAACAGGCATCAGAGATATTGATAGATTGCTAGCCATTACATGAATGCAATATGAGGTTTATCTATAAATATACCGAATTACTTTTAAAGTACTAAAACTATTCTTATGTACAAATCAAATATGGTTCACTTAGCCACAGAGGTTTAGTAGGAAGTCACACACACACACACACACACACACATACACACACACAGAGCAAATGTAAAGTAATGAGGATGGAAAAAAAGAAAAGATGGCCTCACTATAATTATTACCTAGCCAAAAATAAGCTTCAGGATTCTGCGTGTAAGAAGGACCTGGCAGTAAACATCGTCCCTAAAGTGTCATCAGAGTCCCATATTAGGAGAATAGCTATGCAGACAAACTGTCCAAACTGTCTGCTGGCAAAATCTTAATACCATTCAAGTACATGGATAAAGATATATTTGATAAGCTATTCATATCCATTAGAATATGCTTCTTAGGTTTGGTTATCGCACCTAAAGAAGGACAGACAACTTATAGAAAAGGTCCAGAGGACAGCAACAAAGATGGTACCAAAATTAAGAGATTGTGTTACAGGGAAAGGCTGGAAGCTTAAAATTTACCTACCTTGAAAGAAAGAAGACTAAGGGGTGACCTGATCACTCCCTTTAAGTTTGTAAAAGAGATTGACAAAGTGCACAGTGAACAGAACTTTGACAGATGTAGGGATAGAGCTATCAGAGAACACAACATGAAGTTATGAAAGAAACATGTAAATATGGTTGTAAAGAAATACTTTTAGAGTATAAGAGTGATGGAAGAATGGAGCAGATTGACTGAGGACATGATTAGTGCAGACAGCATACATATACGAGCTAAGACATATGTCCTTAAACATCAAGGTCTGTCTTTGCTTTGCCAGTAATAATACAATGGTATGAAATGATTTCCAAAGCTGAGCAGTACACCAGCAACCATCAGGGTTCTTGATACTGACAATAAGGCCCTGTTTAAGGTTTTACACTGTACATAAACAAACCCATATGGTAATGCATGGACTTTCTCTGAACAGATGCCCTATGACTTGGCTGAAGCATAGGAACTCAGACCTTGAAAGTTTCTCTTTGCCTTTCCACCTATAACACAAAGTTATGAAATGAACTTGACATAATATGTCGACTTGTCACACCAGTAAAGGTAAATTAAACAAATAAATATGAGGAGGGAACGAGACAACAGATTGTACTGATGCAAACCTCTCAACCAGGTGAACTAGAGCCCTAACCTCTTACAAAACACTTCAGTATTATTCCTTGCCTTGTAATACATCCCATATGAAATGCATATAAAGACACAAATTAAAAAATTGAGAAACATATACAAGGTTGCTGGCATGTTTTTACAGATGATGCCAGTGTCTTCAGGAACATTATCCCTCAAAAAAAAAAATCAATTACTTAAAAATGTGTGTTTTGTCAGCCTCAAAGAGATGACAAAGGAAGGCAGTCATGACATTCAAAAGGGCAGGAACCAAGGTGGAGTCAATGTAAACCATGCCAGGTCAAGGGCAATCTGAACAAACGGTGCTAGAATAAGCAACAGCCATAGTGAATAAATGCAATTAATGGTTATGCCTAGCAGTGTGCCACCAGCACACCTTTGTGTCGTGATATCACAGGGCTAAGCAGGTCACTGAAAAGATTTTTAAGTCCCTATAACTAAGCATCTGCCAGCCCCCCATGGTTACACCTCATAATGAAGACTAAAACAATGTTTTAACCCCTTACCAAGCATGTGCTCTCAGATGCTTACAGGGTTATGTATGTGAGAGAATATTTAATAAAAGCAGATATTACCTAGTTTTTCAAAGTGACTGTTGTCTACACACAAACAGGTGTAGTACTGGCATTATTTTCTTATACCATTTGCAACCCCACAGCTTGACAAATTCATTCACATTCTTAAAATATTGCTGAACCACTTAGGCAACTCAATCCCATTTACAGTTAGTATAAAGACCATTCGCATGGCTTATAATTCATAAATCAATTTATCTTCCACAAGGCAAGGGGATTACAGAAGGCTTTCATCAGACAGGTTAGGAAACACCCTTCATAACAACAGCTAAATCAGAATAACAGCAATAGACGTAAAAATGATAAACGACTTATTAAAATTCTATCATTTGATAATTCACTGCAACTGTCCCTGTTCTTTTCATATACATTTTCTGGATGATATCATATGTCACATTGCAACCATTTTTACATTAACAAACTTTTAATGCAGGATAAAACTTGAATGAGTGCAGGAAGAAAAAATTGCACACGAAAGACATGAACATCATTTCATTTGCATCTCTTAACAATGATGGAAGGGTTCCCTCTCTCCCCATATTTGCTAAGATCACTGGACTTCTCCTGTATTAGGTAAACATGTTAAAGATGATAAGGTCATTAACACATGATAAGACAATTGCAAAGGAAAACTTTAGGCAATTAATATAGGCACTACTTTTATACTGTCTCATGTAAAACTGTCCAAATGTCATACAAATATTTGACTTTGAGTTTCAAAAGCTAAGAGTACATTTGAATCAGCACCCTAAATGCTTTTAAATATGTATGATTTCATTTCTTTTGAAGGATCACATAAATAAAACTTTCCCCAGAAACAATGCTGAATTGGAACTTTTTTCTGAAAGAATACGAGAGAATTCTGAAAAACTGATGATGGAAAACACATCAACATAACATTAAACTATCTTCAAGGAACAAAATAACATCTGCAACATACACACTGACCTCTTCCTACCACAGCTCTTACTGCCACTTATCTATGATGTAAAGTTAAATGGATTAAATATTATGATGCCAATCTTTAAAATTGCTTGAGTCACCTGTGGAAACTTGCTTAAATTTTCCTTATGGTAGAGCCAAATCATGAAAACTAAATTTGGAACATAACGCTGCTTTGAATGTGGAGCAGACTAACAAAACAAAAATGACGAATACAGTGATCGTAAAAACTGGGCAACTAAACTCTAGTGCAAATCATACAAAACATTTCTAACGCTGAATTACTGTGGTATAAAGAGGTTGTGAATTATTAATTATTAAAAAAAACATATAACATTTAACATATTGAAATACTGATTAAAATTTATAGGAAGTAGCACCCCACATGTCTAACCTGTATCTGAACTAACAAATATAAAGCCAAGGAGATGTAAGAGGATCAAGAATTATAACTACGATATTATAATCTTGAAGAAACAAAAAGGATGAATTCCATAAATTTTTCCTCCTTCAAACTACCTCATTGTTTCTTCATGGTAATCCTTTAAAAGGCATAAATATAAACAATTATACTCTTAATTTCTCTTCCTTCCAATCGCCCAACTGTTTACTAGAGTAAACCTTTTAAAGGTGTAAATCTGAATCAATTCGATATTCAACACAAAATATAAATCATTGTGAATCACCAAAAAACTTTCTATATCACTCCTCTAATTCAATCACAAAGTTAGCACACATGAGAGTTAATACTATGAAAACAGAACAGTACTTACCCTGAGCACCAAGCATCGTTGCCTTTACAGTTGATAGAATCTTCAGCTGTGTTCCAATGGTTGGAATGCGTTCACATACTTGCAAAAGGTTCTGGATAAATAGAGCAGCATTAGAAACATTTCTATCTGCATAATCAAGAACTCTAATTAGTGAAGGAGCATCTCTCTTTGTTTGTTAACAACTTCGCTAATGCTTTATTCAATTCCCTAGCAATACACTAAAATGTTTCATTATGAAGACTATAAGCCTTGTTTTCTGTTAGTTACAATATTGTAAAGTGTGGCCATTCTTAATTACTGTTAAGCAAGTACCTTGAGTGACTGGTTTCACATTTAATATTAAGATCTACATCCCTCAGTTACACAGAATATTCCTTTGCAGACTAATAAAAATCAACTGTATCAACTGTAATGTTTCCTATATCTATATGCCATAAAAATTTTCTGTAAAGAATAATAATAAAAGCACATATAAGATGACACATTTTTCTCCAGTCACCTGAAAGACTATAACACGAAATCTGAATGACAGATAACTGTCAATAATTTTCTATACATTTCATTTCCAAGCCAATCATCTTCACAACAATGGAATGAGTCACAAAGGTCAAGAATCCAGGCTGTGGAAATGAGCTATTTGAGAAGAGAATGTGGTACGGCTAGATGGAATGCAGAGAGAAATGAGGGGGGTGTATAAGGGATGTGGTATGGAAGGAAATGCAAAGGAAATGAATTGTGGAGTGTTAAAGAGGGTAAAAAACTTTTTCTTTCAAAACCGGATTATAACATAATGAAAATCTTCTTTCCTTGATATAAAGATAGAAAATGTCAAAAAATGCCACTTTGGGTTGACATATAGCATATAATTATGAAGGTAATAAGAATGGAATTTATTTGATATACAATTATTAAAAGCTTAATTACAGAATCTTATGATCCAAAAACACAATTTTCACATCGGAAATCTTTTCAGCATGAAAAACATTACCTATATTGTGATTTTAAAGCAAATCTATTTTTTTAAGAAAACTGACGAATACCGCGGGTAATAGTTCAGGGTATTTTTTACGAAAAAAACTTTTTCTTTCAAAACTGGAATAAAACATAATGAAAGTCTTCTTTTCTTGAAATAAAGATAGAAAATGTCGAAAAACAAAACTCTGGGTTGACACATGGTTTATAATAATTATGAAGGTAATAATAATGGAATATATCTAATAAACATATATCTAATAAACAATCATTAAAAGCTTAATTACAGAATCTGATGATTCCAAAACATGATTTTCACATCAGAATCCTTTCCAGCATGAATAACATTACCTATATTGTGATTTTAAAGCAAATCAATTTTTTGAAGAAAACTTACAAAAACCGCAGGTAATAGTTCATGGTATTTTTTACAAGAAAATACTTTTTCCTTCAAAACTGGAATGCAACATGATGAAAGTCTTCTTTCCTTGAAATAAAGATAGAAAATGTCGAAAAATGCCACTTTTGGTCGACATATAGCATATAATTACAAAGGTAATAATAATGGAATTTATTTGATATAAAATTATTAAAAGCTTAATTAGAGAATCTTATGATCCCAAAACACAATTTTCACATCAGAATCCTTTTCAGCATAATAAACATTACCTACACTGTGATTTTAAAGCAAATCTATTTTTTGAAAAAACTTACGAATACCGCAGGTAATAGTTCTGGGAATTTTTTATGAAAAAAACTTTTTCTTTCAAAACTGGAATATAACATAATGAAAGTCTTCTTTCCTTGAAATAAAGATATTAAATTTCAAGAAATGCCACTTTGGGTTGACATATAACATATAATTATGAAGGTAATATTAATGGAATCTATTTGATATACAATTATTAAAAGCTTAATTACAAAATCTGATGATCCCAAAACACAATTTTCACATTAGAATCCTTTTCAGCAAGAAATACATAACCTACACTGTGATTTTAAAGCAAATCTATTTTTTGAAGAAAACTGACGAATACTGCAGGTAATAGTTCAGGGTATCTTTTATGAGAAAAAAATTTTTCTTTCAAAACTGGTTCATCTGATCATACTCTCATTAATGTATCTATTCTAATGGCACCTCCCCCTCCAGCAGCTCTTTCTAAGCATAAATACTGAACAAAGCTGACTGGAATAACTTACGTAACTTCTTTTCTGACTTTCCCTGAGTAAATTACTGTCTCTTATGTGATGCTTCTGTCTCTGCCAAACGCATAACAGAGGTTATTCTTGCGGGAATGGAAGCATTTATCCCTTTTTCCTCC
>JAYMFT010084135.1:0-14208 GCA_038088735.1 Panulirus argus | reverse complement strand
CCCTTGAGTTGCCGATGGCCACACAATAATCATGTGATGCAGCAGCTTGCCGAGTATTCCGTGGTCTAGCTAGTGGTTGGGGCACACAAGCAGCCAAGTGTCGTTTACATTTGGTATAGATAGAATGTTCTTCAGTTGTTTTACACATACCCAACACAGACACATGCTTAACATCACCACTCTTCATGATATGTTGTCCTGCATGGTGGATGTGACCTGTCCCCTCTTCATACTGCAGGAGCCCCATAGAAGGGACTCCTGAAGTAGGTGTTGTGGGAATGTGAGGGAGTTTTTAAGAAAGTGAGCTCAAGACTTATGTGGAAAAATGAGAATGGATTATGAGAGGAGGGTAATTATTAGTACATATGCACCTGGAAACGGGAGGACCAAGGAAGAGAGGCAAGTGTTTTAGGAGGAGCTGAGTGAATATGTTGGCAGTTTTGATGCAAGAGATCAGGTATTAGTTATGGGTGAATTGAATGTGAGAGAAGGTAATGTGGCAGTTGAGGGTATGATTAGGGGACATGGGGTACCCAAGGTAGTGAATGATGTTACACGGTTTGTGGAGTGTGCTGATAAAGGACGGGATTGAGAATACAAGGTTTAAAAAGAGAAACTTAAATAACTATACATAGCTTACTAAGGATGATGGAAAGTAGGCATCATTGGATTATATAGGAATGCAGAGGTAAGACTCATGGATGTAAATGTGCTGAGGGGCCGCTGTGGGGATCTGATCATTGTTTGATGGAAATTGTTTTGGAAGGAGGATAAAAGCATGAGAAAAACAAGAGAACAAATAGGATCACTGGTGAAAGGAGGCAAATAGAAAGGTGGTAATAAGCAGAAATGAGTTAAAGAAAAGGTGGAGTGAGTATTTTGAGGGATTGTTGAATGTGTTTGATGACAGGGCAGCAGATGTGGGATGGTCTGGATGTGGAGGTATACCAAGTTAGTATCATTGCAAGTGGTTTGGTGAGAAGAGAAGAGGTGGTGAAAGCCTTGCGTAAGATGAAGTGTGGCAAAGCAGCTGGAGTGGATGGGAATGTAGTTGAATATCTTAAGAAAGAGGGTGACTGTGCTGCTGACTGATGAGTTCGGATTTTCCATGTGTGTATGGCTCATGGCAAGATAATGCCTGTATAGTGCCAATGTATAAAGATAAGGGGAACAAAAGTGAATGTTCAGTAAATGGAGATATAAGTTTGTTGAAAGTACCTGGTAAGTTGTATGGGAGAGTGGTTATTGAGAGGATGATGACAAGCATAGGAGTGATATAGAAATCCCAATAAGCTTTGGTACAGTGGTGAAGTTAACATGTAGATCCTCAGGGAAATAGTGGAGAAATGAAGGATGAGGGTATTAGAAGGTTTGTTTCAATCACTTTATCTGTTTTCACTGGTATAGCAAGGATGGGAGCAAGCAAGGTAACCACCCCAAGCAGCACTTACAGGGGCCAGCATTTTTCCTGCTAACAGCGTTTTATGTAATGGTTTCCTTTTATTAGTGTTGTTAGATTCAAAATAAATGAATAAATAATATAGAAATCACAGTTTTGCAACCAGAAATCCTTCAAAATCTTCTATCATTTTAAAATTTCAAAGGAATGGGTATTGGGAGGATTAGTGATGGCTGCATGGTGAGCCAGCACTTCAGTGGTTGTCAAGTTGCACTCCTCTGACCCAGGAAGCTGTCTTTCCTTTCTGCCTCACCCACATGTGGACTACTACCATACTGTCCTCAAACTCAGAATCTTTCCTTGTCACACATAACACTTGACAACACTGAACTTACACAGCTTATTCTTCGTAACTCTAGATTATCCTGTGGTGAGTGCTATGTGCTAGCCCTGCCTTTTGGAAAAATGGCAGGAACAGTAGATTTAGAAATAGTGGATAGGAGCATTAAGTAGAAACATTGGGTAGAAGTATCTAGCAGGAACATTAGGTAGGAGCCTATGTAAACACTGCACTAGATTTGCCCTCTGCCTGTGGCCTGTTAAGGATGAGGTACTAAAGGCCAAGAAGCAGCACTGGAGTTCACTATTGCCTTGGCCACCCCCTTGAGGGAGTTCCAAAAAGGAACAGGTGTCAGATAGAGAGAACACCAAACAGGAATAAAGGGGAAACTTCGTCAATGAATAGAGAATACATAAGATGGGAGAACGAAGGATGATTGTTAGAAGAGCCTTTTCAAAATGGGCTGAGGTCACCACGGGAGTGCCGCAGGAGTTCTAGCAAGAGTCACTGCTCTTGTTGATATATATGAATGATTTGCCAGAAGTTATGAATTGGAAGATGATGCAAAGTTCATGAGGGAAGTGAAAAGTGTGGTTTAAGACATGATTGATGAAGTTCAACCTGGGTAAATGTAAAATAATGAAGATGAGACAGAGTGAATGAAGACCTTGATGTGATTATTGTGACAAGAAATAAACAATAAGAATCAATGTATGAGAGAGAATTGGGAGTTGACATTGTCCCCAACATATAGCCAGAGAACCAACTGTCTAGTAGCAAATATTATAATTGCATTTAAGTTCATGGAAAAGGATTATATTCAGTAAGCTGTTCACATCCTACATAAGGATAAAACTAGAAAAAGCTTTTCAAGTTTGGTCCCTGCACTCTAAGAAACACAAGGAACTAATGGAGAAAGTTATAGGAAAGCAACAAAGATGGTATCAAATTTTAAAGAACTAAGTTATAAGGATAAGCTTAAGGCCTCAAATTTGCCTAGCTTGGAAGAGAGAAGAGTGAGGGGTGACTTGACCACAACCTTTATGTCTTTAAAACAGATTGATGATTTTAATGCTGAGCAGTTCTCTGAGAGGTGTACGGATAAATCAGCCAGAGGTTATACCATGAAATTACAGCTAGAAACTTGTTAAAAAGTGACAAAATAAAATGAATGAAGATGTAGTACAGGTGGAGAGCGCACAGATATTCAAAATGTATGTTAAAGAAAATGTTTAAGAGATCTGTCCCCACGAGTGTAAAACTTCCTCCCTGTACAGTACAAATACACATATAGTTTTAAATTACTTAAAACCTCTCTAAAGCTTCCTGTATCTCAAGGCCATGCCATATCCAATTGCAGGGAAATGTAGACTCTTATGCAGTGAAAAGTTCTTTGCTGGGATTTTATTCCTAATAACTCATCCAAGCCAAAGGTATCTTTTCACTCATGATGTAACCTTGAGCAAGTGAGTCCAGTAACAATATATACAAATATATGCATGAAATTACACCATGGGTGAAGAATTACCTTTGGTGAGGCTGTATCATTTTGAATAGTCTCTTTAACAAATTTCTTACTCAAAGGGGGTTCACATTACTACTCTACGTAGCACAGCCTTGAACTGTAGGAACCTCAAGAAAAACACCCTGGGTAACAACATTATTATTTCTTAGGAAGAGGCCCTGGGATGATTACAGACAAATAAAAGTATATAACAGAAATTTTGTAACGTCTGTAGGGCCGTAAACTGTAAAACTATTGAAACAATGCGTGAAAGCTTGCTTAAAATATACATACAAATTTAGTTGCCTGGAGAAAATAGGCATGTATTTCATCATTCAAGAGAAATATTTACATGAATATGCCATCAATATATGGATTTTAAATTGGCGCTCAATTCGCTGCCTGGTGGTTTACAATGATGTAACTGCAATAGTACAGTCCTTTAGTGTTGTTTCACCATACCCTATCCGTATCAGAAGTATTATAGTTTTCAATACAATACAAAGATGACAAATGAAGTATAGTAATTACTGTTATCATATTTTGAAGGAAAAAATGTGTACAAATTATGTTTAACAACTGAGTTTGTGACAGTCTCAATGAATGAGACTAAAATGGAGATTTAAATAACAAACTTTTCTTTGGAAGTATTTAGATATCTGAGTTGGTATAGTTATTGATCTAGGAGTTTTGGAGGAGGATTGTTACAAGAAGAGCTAGAGGGATGTATTGGAGGAATAGTGTCAAACGATGAACGGGTTATTTTACCTAGGGGTGTCATGGAGAGAATATTGTTAACCATCCACATTGGAGGAGGACGTGGGAGGATAACCATGTCTGATGGCAGACCCATAGAATCCACTTGGTTTATTGTGGTTTACATGGATTTTCCATGCTGTTTAAATGAAGATATATAGAAATCTAGAGACTGAAAAATATACTTTAAACGAATGATATTGGTGAACACATGATCTGTGGAAATATTTGAAGGACACAGGTCGGCTTTTACCAAGAGTCACCACTAAGACACAAACATATAAAATAGAGCAGCGGGAATGTTAAAATATAGTGATAGTGATCTAGAAAACTTGAAAATATTGATAACACAACTATATAAGTACAAAAATTATGAAATTAGGTTATATGACATCAGTAAGAAGTTTTATTTGAAAGTTATACTTAAGATTTTCATAAGTGATTTCAACTACACAATGGAAGGTTGTGCCCCCCTCCCCCTGCTGCAGCCATGGTGACTATGATGCAGCTGTTGCAGAAGGCAGAAAGCTTTGCTTGAGGTCCTATGGGATGTGGTTGTGCTACAGGAGAATTCCTCTCTCTCTCTAAGACTCCCGTTGCTTACTTCCCGGCAGACAATATTCATATCGAGGCCTTCCTCATTGCTTTTCTTGTACTCAGGTTGAATTTCATTCATCAGATATTTAGATATCTGTACAATGTGGGAAGTAAGTTCCACACTTGTGGAGCCCCCATCTCTTGTACTTTCCATGCCATCGAGTCACCATTAAAGTGTCCAGCATTAATTTTTTCCAACCATCCTCCATCATGCAGTAACTAGTTCTTCTTGACATCCTTTCTATCTTTTCATTTGGTTACCCTCATAATGCATCTCTTGAAGAGTTGTTCGCTGTCCACATCATTTATCTACATCAGAAACTTTTTTTTTTTGAGTTTATCATCAGGTCCACCCCTAACTGTTCTCTGTAAGCCTGCCATTGCAATTTATTCTTAAGAGGATGGACCTCTGCACCCATAGAGTCCCACCTCTTCAGTGAAAGTTGTTGGATTTAATAGCTATCAGTTGCTAAGGTTACTAACCAAAATCTGATGTACGTTAGAGTATTCAGCAATTAGGGTTTTGGGACCAAAGTGGAGTGATAAAAAAAAGAGGCAAAAGTTAACCATATAGTGTTTATTTGGTAATCTGAATACAAAGTAACAACTCGTTAATTCCTCTGAAACTGGTTCTTTAATTGGTTTGAGTCAAGTATGGCACAATGGTCCAAAGTTCTGTATCAAAAATTATAGGGATAAAATGAATAATAGATTTGATGAAATTATTCAAGGATAAAAACAAGAAAATATACTGTTACCTCAATTTCATTTACAATGTTTAGAAAACTATATCAGCTCATAATTTAACTTACAATGTCAAGAAAACTAAGAAAATTAGACTTAAGTTGCTTGTACTACAATCAGGATATTGCTAAGATAAATGGGCTATTCTGTGTGAAAGTCATGAAAACAGTTTGAACTTTTATTGAGGCACAAATGAACATCACATTTTTGGCATTTTATGGTAGATTTCTTCTTGCAGCCTGGCAACTTACATCTTTGCCGATCACATGGAACTGGCCAGTGTGCAAACTTATCTTTCCTGACATCTTTGGCCGGAATGGACGCTGCTGGTCCTCTCCTCTTCTTCACCACAACGTCTGCCTCAGAGGTTGAACGTCCCCTTCTCTTGGAAGTGTCTTTATTTTGTTTCGTTAGGGACACCGCAATTTCCGTTCTGAATCCTAATATATCGTACTGTCTCGATTTTGGTACTTGAAAACTTTGTGCATCCCTTTTGTACAACAGCCAACAATTTACAGCTACCATATCTAGAAGATGATAAAATAACCTATGGTAAAACTTTTTAGGGTGCATTTTTGTGCGATAATAAAGCATCATGCCATCAAGAGGATCAACGTCTCCCATAAACGTATCATGTTGTTTTGTTGGATTTGGACATGGAACGTGTAAAGAGGCAGTTTTCATATCACATCTTTCCACTTTTCTTAATGGCTTATTATTTGAAATTGCGGATGCATTCGGTTCACACTTTATGTCACAAGACTTTATGATACAATTGTCCCCTTCACCAACTGTTGCCTCTTTTTCTTCACATGAATCAGTCACACACCTTTCTCCACCACCACTTCTGTATCCTTTAAGTCTGTTTTGCTGTACACTTCCCATAGCGTATATTCCTTTTTGTAACAATTCAATTTTTAGTCTGTCTGATGAAAACCAACTGTCGTAATACAGAAGGTGGGATTTCTTTTCTGGTATTACCTGGGCAAGCGTCATGACAATACTTGAACTAGCACATAGATCTGGATGGCTTGGTAATGGATTAATTTGCCCTGTATAAACCTCAAAGTTATAAACGAGGCCATGAATATCTGAGAGGACGAATATTTTATAACCCCATTTATGAGGTTTCATTGGATTACATTGCCCTAAAGTGGAACTACCTTTGAAGGGTACAATTTGTTCATCTATACATAATATTTGTTCTTTGGGAATTTTACGAAACTTAGAAAGCAAGTTATCTATGAGGGGTCGAATTTTGAAGAGTTTATCCATTTGGTTATTCGCTGTTGGGGTCATTTTTGAGTTGTCATTAAAATGGATGAGGTTTTTAATGGCTTCCCATCTTCTCCGAGTAAATACATCTGCAATTTGGGAAACTCTGCTGGAGGTTCGCCAATACATACGAGTCTTGGGAAGAGGAAAGACTGAAGTGAATAATACAGTACCTAAAAACTGTTCCAATTCTTCTCGAGTAAGATGTAGTGGAGTTGCTGGATTGGCTTGTAGTGCATACAAGTTTGACTGGCCAACGATATATTCCAAAAGGCCATCATCGAAAAAAATCTTGAAATACTGTACTGGAGTTAGTAGTGATTTTGACCTTGGTAACTGCCATTTGGGTATTTCTTTAGCTCCAGTGCCCAGCTCAAAGGTGTTCCAAAAAGTTTTCCTTTCATCTAGTTGTAAATAAGATGACATTGGGGCTTCACCACCCTGCAAGGCTTCATCATCTGTAAAACAGGAAGATAATGCCATACAGTAAAAATAAGTGTTGTATACATTATAGTTCCAGACAAAATGCACTTCAGGACCAGTTCATCTGTGACTAAATGGCTGAACTGGCGGTTCATATACAGTCTTTGGGTCATTGACAGACTATATACGTCTTAAGTCAATGACCTGACCTAATCTAGTCAGAACAGATACTTAACCTCATCAAAGAACATTTTTTTTCATGATGTATGAATTATTTAAGTTAGGATACATCATCATAAACTGTTGAATTACTATATCTTTCTTACCTGAATCCGTTACATCAGAGGACACTGCTGTGGAGGTATTGATAGGCAATAGTATCTCGTCTTCATCCTCGCTTGAAGCATATTCTTCACTTTCACATGGTATGGGTTTAACAGTGATGCTCAGGTCACTGCTATTGAGGCAAAACATCAGTGTATCCATTTTTCATTTGGCTACAAATGACCTTAAACCTACGGCAAGACCTGAAAGAAAGGTCAGCCTACTTTAATAACTTACAACAATAATGCCCAGTGATTTAAAAACCAGTCTATAATAAATATCAGGATTATACATAAATGTGAATAATTCCTCATTCATGTTTTGTCTTAAGGCTCGCCAAAACTTCATGATTAACATTTGCATATTTTACAAAAATTCATAAATCATAACTTGTCAAAATTATCGTGACAACGTTGGTCAGTCACAGACTCACCTGGATCAGCTGATGCTCATGCTGTCTTTGTATACATGTAGTGCTTTCACCCGCAGCCCACAGAGGGCACTATATAAAGAAAATGGAAAGCTCACAATGTGCAACATGGATTCGAATGGTCTTATATACATATATATATAGTGAAAGTATATGTGGCCTTACAATCACCTTGAACACCTGAAGTAAGTGTTCAGGATTTTTAGGTAGTTGTTATACTCTAACGCTGGCGGCCTTAATGACCCTGGTAGTTGATGGCCCTACAGCCCAAATGACCAACTGTCAGCATGTGCTATTTCTCCTCCACTGGTCAAAAGCTTGATATTACATCCGCAAGTATGACTAAACGCCATTGGCATTAAATGTGTCAAAATTCACCCACCGATCCGAAAGAGGTTGGAGAGTTTTCCGGTGGTTTATCACTAGCCCAAGAGATGGCAGCACATGTAGTAAATATTGACGTGTTCGAAATTTACACCTCAAGTCTAGCGGGAATCTTTTGACAAATCATAATCAAATAAGATTCGTCAGCTTGAATTTGATTGGGTACCGGGAATGTGACTTACCCTTAGTCTGCCCGCACGAGTGCCGACTAGAATAGCCTGCCAGTCTTACATGACGTAATGTCAACATCTCACGATGGCTGGCTTTAGCGGAGTGCTCAAATTAACAGATCTCGATGATTTCATTGCACCGTCGCAGGTAATGTGAGCGACTGAATGTTGTGTTTCCTAAATAAACTGTGTGACTGGAATTGGCCATAGCCAAATTAAGCAATATCACTGATGAATCTGTATAACATTTGATTAATTTTGATTAAGCTGTACAGGCTGCATTATATACGTAGGGGCTGTTTTGCCGACTAGTCTGAGTTTGTAGGCAAACATAATTTACCCATTGGTTTGACCTCAGATGTAACTAGTCACGAAAATACTGGTTACAGTTCCAGTATAGAGGATGCTTAGAAGTAAGTGGAATTGAAAGAAACGTAATGCATTGACCTTGTTATAAAAAATATTATGACTTAGAAGGTGGAATGCGATTTGAATTATTACCTAGTATCTTACGACAATAGATGATGACAATGGGGAGGACTATGATGTGGGAAATATTGAAGGAAACGTATATAGATATCAACAGAACCTATGAAAACCTCACTTACCTACCCCAAGCGATCTGAATATATTGCATTTTCTTTGTGAAGTTGAAAGAATGTGAATGGTATGTGTCGTCTGCATTTTGTTCAGTTACTGGGGAGAGTGACGAGTTAGTGTGTTTATTTCCTTTGACAGTATGAACCCAGTATGGCAGATATGATGAAGACAGTTGGAAAATTTTGACTGTATACTGCTCGTACCTGGATGAAGTTAGGTGCAGTTTTCATGGGGTCTTTTGACATCTAGTGTTTCACTTACTTTTATTCCACAGTTTACTTCCAACACTTTCTGCATGAAAAAAAAATAATTTTGAAAATGATGGTCTCTTGTTTGAATCACTTTTACTGAATATAAGTAGACATTGATATGCATTTCATCTAGATCCACAACTTACTGATGTGCAGTGCTTAAAGTAGAACTTTACTTGAATTCTGTTTGAACACATGTAACCTACAGCATATGTTGTCCAAAGGTGCAGACAGAAAGCAGGCTGTATTACAGTTTAGTGTCAGTTTCTTCAAGATTGCTGAAGTATATAAATGCTGCTGTAAAGGCAAATACTTTTTTACATCTGTGGGGTAAATTTGAATGTAACAGTCAATTTTTATTACTGTAGGGCAAATCTGAATGTAGCAGTTAATTTTCTTAGCTGTGGGGTAAATCGCAATGTAGCAATTAATACCCGTACGTACATCTTCAGATCTATATAAGTTATACAGTGGAAGGGAACCATATTATCGTTTCTGTCCTTAAGGCCATATAAAAGAAAACTGTAAGGTTTTCAGACACCACTGTACATGTAAAAATGTTACAGCTGGAATGTTATTACGTGCAATTAATGAATATAATCTGCACATTTAAGTTTTCTGCTGTTGAGGGAGGTAAAAAACACTACAATGACACAGATCAATAAAAAGTGTCAAAATGGCATCATTGATCAGCTGTTCCATAAATATAACAGCATATGCTCTGGCATGGACAATATTGAAGTTTCAGTTGACATGATTGTGAATGACGTGTAAAAACATTCATCTGAAACAAATTAATCACTATGAAAGCCTTTCAGTTGATGATAACTAACTTTTTCAAAGAATCACTTGCTGACTATTTGGTCACATTTTTGGAATTTTAAATCTGAAGCCTCTAAGTATTGGCAGTTTAATTGCTCTCTTATGTTTTTTAAGGCAAATAGAGAAATTAAATCCCTACTTACTGTGCCATTTTTCAAAATCTTATTATTGATGAACCATTTGCTTTTTTTTTCTCAATAACCTGATGATTGAGATATTGGAGGTGCATAAGAGAATTTGGTTCGTTTTATCTGATGGCACACATTTTTTATTATGGCTTTAGATATTAGTCTCATTTTATAGCTGAATTTTTATAGGAAAAACTTTTATATACCTGTAAAGTATTTTACATATTTTCATATATTTTTTGATTATAGGGATGTTGACCTTTAATAGGAAAGTTTTTTTGAATAGCCATAAAGAAGTTTTTTTATGATGTTGCCACTCTGGGAGAATTTCTTCAGACATTGTTGTGTGGGGTTGTTGAAGATAAAGCACTCCCTTGCATGGATTGTTTCCAGCAAATGCCTTTTTGCTGTCAGTTGTTGTGTAGAGATCAGGTAACAAGATGGTAATACAGTGAATTAATATCATGTAACTGAATTATATAACAGAATTCAGAAATAAGCATGTTGCATGAGAACAATGGAAATCCCTCCCTCATGTAGAGGATGAAGTAGTTTTCATCCTTCCCTCAAAGTCTTTTGGGTATGCAGCTCCTCTGTATTCCAGCACTCCCTTCAGAAGTGGAATGGTACGATGATTTTTAGAACAGGTAAAACATAGTGCATGGTTGAGTTGTGTTGGGAGAAAGAATACTTCCCATGTATTCCCTGCATTTCGTAAAAGGCGACTAAAAGGGGAGGGAGTGGGGTGCTGGAAATCCTCCCCTCCCGTTTTTACTTTTTCAAAAGAAGGAACAGAGAAGGGGGCCAAGTGAGGATTTTCCCTCTAAGGCTCAGTCCTTTGTTCTTAACGCTACCTCACTAACGCGGGAAATGGGGAATATGTATGAAAAAATAGTAGTAGTAGTATTGGTGGTGGTGGTAGTAGTATTAGTTAAGAAAAAAAAAACGAGGAAGTGCTAGTAATAGATGAAGGTTAGCATCCATTCTCTAGCTCTCATGTGCAATGCACTGAAGTCACAAAAACTTATCCACAACCAGGCCCCACAGACTTTTTCATGGTTTTCCCATTTGTTGTACATGCCCTGTTTCAGTTCATTTACAGCATATCACCCATTTAAACAGCAACATTCCAGTTCACTTCATCCCATGTATGCCTTTCACCTTTTTGTATGTTCCCGCCCATATTGCTCAAAATATTTTTCACTTCATCACTCTATCTTCAG
The DNA here is from genome assembly GCA_038088735.1 of Panulirus argus. Lineage (NCBI taxonomy): Eukaryota > Metazoa > Arthropoda > Malacostraca > Decapoda > Palinuridae > Panulirus > Panulirus argus. Next base: position 2,838 of record JAYMFT010084135.1, on the reverse strand, counting down.
TTGTCTTCCCCTTCTTGTCCCCTCCACTTCTGACATATATAACCTCTTTGTCAACCTCTTTTCACTTATTCTCTCTGTGTTCACACCATTTCAGCATACCCTTGTCTTATTACCTCAATTCTTGCTCACCCTTTTATTAGTTATTCTATTAAACCACCTTGTGCCACATGTTGTCCTCAAACATTTCATTTCCAATACATTCTCCTTTCTCTGCACATCTTTATTGATACCCCATCCCTCATATCCATAGATCATGGATGAGGCTACTATACCTTCAGACATACCCATTTTGCCCTCTTGGATAACATCCTCTCTTTCCACACAGGGAGGTGTGCTACCAAATATTCAAGCTGTGTTGCTGCCAAAGAAGACAGAAACAAAGGTGGGGAAGCTAAAGAGTCAGTCTCAGGAATACTAGATATGTGGATCTACAAAATGTATTGCGTGGTCTGGATGAACAAGGGACATTACTGCAGGATGAAATTCATTGTATATCCGAGAGATGTTTAAAGTGAATGTAGCCAATTTATCTTTTTTGTGGACACCATTTTATTTTTCTTCCTGAAAATGAGCAGGGGAACACTTTTCTTAATATTGGACGACAATGGTGACCCCTTTTGGATGTCTTTAATTCGGTGTATTGTTTGTTGGAATGGCCTATTTTACTTGGCAGTGTTCTGGAAATGTGAAGGGCAGTTCATAATTGCTCAAATGCTCAGCATTGTCAGGTTGGAATTACTGTTATGGCTGATGTTGAGCAGTTTTTACACATTCCAAGGTTAACTCATTGCTGTACCTTTGATGTTTAATCTACTGAATGATTATTCTCATGATATTAGAGTTTGATTATTCTCATGATATTAGAGTTTTGAATAAGGTCCTGGCAATGCACTTTCCTGGCTATTCACTATTATTATACCATTTTGATCTGTCATTTCTCGTCTATCATGGTTCATTGAAGTACAATTTTTAGTTTAAGGTCATTTCAGAATGTGACATTATTTTATTGCCCGACTGGTCATGTTTTGTGCTTTTGTATTAAATAAATGATTTTATTGTTGTTTTTAATGTTTCCACTTATATTTCAGCAGATGTCTTTAAGTTTAGGTGAATTGTTTACAAGTACGTATGAAATGACAAGGAAAAATGTTAAAACAATATGTTTATTAGCCATTATGATGAATTTGAACAATGAAGGAAAGAACAGAAATTGATAATTGGTGGTAGTGATAGTAAGGTTGAAGTTAGAAAACACATATGTTTAGCCTAACTTTGACCACAGTATTATCAATATAGATTAATACTTTTTTTTACTTTCATACTTTTTTTTTTTTGTGAGTTAGCACCTGGAACAGACAAAGGATAGGCCTTATTTACTTGCATCCATTCTTTGTCATATTTAATGCACTGAAACCATAGCCTTCTATCATAAACCAGGCCCTGCAAACCTCTCTCTAGTTTTCCCTGGCTGCTCCATATACTATGGTTGTTGACCTCTCCTCACTCATTCTCTCCATTTGTTCAACCCATTTCAGTACATCCTGTTTATCTCTCAACCATACTCTTCTTGTTACCACACCTTTCACTTACCCTGTCTTATCTTCCTCAGTCAAACCATCTCAAGCATTTCATTTCCAAGACATTCACCCACTTCCGTACATTCTTATCTATAGACCATTTATTGTGTTGATACAACACTGATGGGACAGCAACACCATCAGACATGCCCATCTTTGCCCTCCCTGGGAACACTAAGGAATGTGTAGAGACACATTCTTTAGTGTTCCCAGAACCTTTGTCCCCCTCACCCACTCAGTAACTTGCCTCAGCTTCCATGTTTCCATTTGCTGCCATGTTAGCTTGTGTATTTAAAACACTTCTCTTCTTCCAAATTTTAAACTGACATCCAAATTAATCTGTCTCTGCACTGCTAGATCTAATGACATTGCTTCTATTCACGTTTACTATCAACTTTCTCCATTCTCACTTTCCCAGACTAAGTTATCAACTGCAATTTCTTGAATCTGCCTCTAGCCGCCATGGCATCAGCAAAAAGCTGACTAGCCTCCCAGAATTTCCCACCCCAAACAGACTGCATTCATGCCCTTTTTTCCAAGACTAACATTTACCTCCTTAGCAACCTCATCCATAAACATTAGTCATGGTGACATCAGAGACACACCTTCATCTGGAGCCACTCGCCTTTCTCTTTACCTTCTTGCACACGCAACTTACTCCCTTGATAAAATCCTTGTTGTTTCAAATAGCTTTCTTCCCTTACCATGTATTTTAACACATTCCACATCTCATCCTTATCATATGTTTTCTCAACATCCATAAATGCCACATGCAAATACTTTTCATTAAGCATTAATACACATATTCAAAGTAAACTGATCCACACTTCCTCTACCCCTCCTGAAACTACATTCTTCCTCCTAAATCTGATGCTTTCTGCATGCCTCCACCCTCTGAATCATCACTCTCATACAGTTTACCAGGTGTACGCAATAGATTTTTTTCTTTTATGGCTTCCAGTCCACAACCAGGCCCCACAAACCTTCTTGTTGATTACCCCAGTGGCTTCATATGTCATGGTTCAGTCCATTGACAGCACACCCTCTATTACATACCACATCACTCCAATTCATTTATCCTGGCATGCCCTTCACCCTCCTGCATGTTCATGCCCCACGCCCTAATTAAGGCCATCTCATTTACACACATTTATAATATTTGTAGAGGTTTTCAAAAAAGAAGAAAGTCGAGGAGAAGAGAGTGGTAAGCGAGTCAGCTTGGAAAGGAGACTTGTGTGAAGAAATATCAGGAGAGAGTGAG
>JAYMFT010084124.1:0-14208 GCA_038088735.1 Panulirus argus | reverse complement strand
CCCATCCACTCCTGATGCCACCCCGCCCCCCGGGGAAATAGCATTGCCAACCCCCGCGCCGGCAAGGTAGCGCCAGGTGACAGATGAAATGGCCACATTCGTTCACACTCAGTCTCTAGCTGTCATGTGTAATGCAGCAGAATCAGTGATGCGTGTGATGTAAGTATCTGCTAATTTCCACGAGGTAATTATACCTTCAGGGCAGACGGAACAAAAGAGAGGATCGTTGTACAGTGAAGATATATAAGGGAAGTGGAAATGTGCGATTTCTTTTCACATGCGTGTGACACCTGGTAATCAGATCTGGCACCCTCGGACGTAATCAATTAATTAAATGATAGATAATGGCACCGCACCTGCCGTAAAATTTAATTATAAGGTCGAGACAGATGAAGCTTTTTTAAAAAAATTGCCGATGACAGAGATGTCTAGATTATACAGACCTCATTAATTTTCATGTCGCTAAATAGGTTTTCTGATCAAGAAAAATATGTGTGTGTTACCGTACTCCGCTTGCAGAAAGTTACACCGTGAGTGGAGTCATCTTTTACGAGGCTGAATATCACTGGGAGTACAGCCTCCTCAAAGAACTTTCTCCAAAGAAGTCTACAATACCCTGGTACTGTAAGTAGACGTGGGTTACGACTGGACTCGCAAATATATATGTATAGAGTTCTTAAAAACAGCAGAATGGATGCAAGAGCTCATTACTATTATTAATATTTGAAATATACCACAGAAGATCCAGGGATAAAAAAAAGAATATGGCTTTCTACGTGATTTTGGTAATGGTCACCTCTAGATCTACCGTTACATGACTAAGGCAAAGGACTTGTAGCCTTTTCCAGCGGTTCCCTGCGTATCAGCGATGACGGAGAGATGCAGTAGCAGTGGGGTTTTATGAATTAAGTCTCAGACGTGCCATTCATAAACTGCTGTCCACTGCCATGGCCAGCCAATGCCCACCCAACCACAACTTTGCGGTTTACAAGTAGTAGTGGAGCTTTAAATTTACCGCGTACGTGAAGTTGTTTACATTGTAATATTGCCTAACAAAGTCAATTTACAACCCAAAAATTACTCTTCTAAGCCGTTTGAAAACATGGTCACACATGAGCAGAAATTTGTCTAGATATTTATTCTGCTGAAAACTGCGAAGAGCGACACCATAGCTCCGTCTGTTTAGATCTTTGTAAAGATAGGGAGAGATTGTAGATGTGGCACCACGGACTGTCGCCATCTTGCGGATAATCAGTTCGCGTGCCTCCCTACTGGTACTATAGCCGCGAATCACCCATCATACCATATATTGAAAAGATGCTGTGCTCAGCTATCAGAATATATATTAGTTTATATATTTCTCATATCATATTTGTGAAGATATTAATAGGTAAACGCACAAAGTTAGTTTGAATGGAAGAACATGTGATTTAATGATTATTTCCCTCGTGACCTTAAATACATGATGTGACAATGCTTCACCTGATATTTAAAGTGATTTACTGTTTTTTCCTTATATGATAAATGTAAGTTTTGGTTTGTTTTCGCCTTGAAAGACCACAAACAATATAAGGAAATATCCGTGGCTGGAAGTATGTAGAAGTCGTTTTCATTGCCACAGCTTTGTATTCGAAGTAGAAAATATCTGTGATGGATGAAATACCTGATTAAGAATAAACATACGGAAATGTAATGATATTAGACGATGATTATTGTGGTATCATCGAAGACTAGGATTAACTAGGGAATTTCAAAAGAAAAATACGCCTTTTGATGCTCTCTTCACAACACTACATTCCAGTGTTGCCGCACCACGCCAAGGACGAGGATTTTCGAAGGTTAGAACTTAACCCACTGGCCTTGTAAATCCGCCCGAAATACTATTGCATAGCAAGGAACTTACTTGTAGTAGATGGCGGTGAATGCTCATGTAATATTTAGCGACGGGTAAAACTTTTGTATGAAAACCGACGCGGCAGATTGGAAGGTGCGTTTACAAACAGCATCGGGTGTGTGTGTGTGCACGTTGTCAGTCAGCCTTGGTGGAGGCAAGCAAGTTTAGTGTCTGGAGGAGCTGGCATCATCACGCCGAATGGAACTTTTTATTGGTAGTGTTAGGACGTGTGTAGTACAATACCAAGTGTGGAGGTGTGATGGAAAGGCGAGGGCAGTGATTGACGACCCGGGGATACAATAGTTAGGCTGCGGGCTTATGACCAGCCCCAGGTCTTTGGTATCTTGACTCGAGAGAAAAATAAATTGGAGGAATATTGATATAGAAAAGACTGTTTCGTTATTGATATTGGATAAGATGTTTGTTGATAAGAGGTTAAAAGTCGCTACCAAACATGGCAGTCTGTCAACGGAACTTGAACAGATATCGGATATAAGTACAGAGACAAAAATAGCTGGTAAGATTTGCAAACTTTGTTTATTCACTTTTTAAAAAAACAACATGTGCTTTGATTGTCATCCTCAGGATGTCAGTATGATCATGCCCCGTTCCATTCCTAATGCTTACACCTAAATCTCTTCTTCCTTTTTATGGCAGTCCAAAGCCAAATGTTCTCTGTCTTGGTGCATGGAGGAGTTCTGATGTGATGCATGGAGCAGGAGCTGTATTCTGATGCATGCGATTGGAACTTTATACTTTTTTCTCCAATATGAGCTATATTTTGTGGTTGTAGCATGAACAATATCTTGTTGCCTCTAATATGAGCTATATTCTATGGTTGTAACAGGTGTTATAACCTAGCACATGAACAGGAGCTATAACAGCACATGTAACTGGAGCATAACTAAGTGCCTGGAACAGGAGCTATAATTTAGTTCCATAGTGCATGGAATGGGCATTATAATCTAGTGTATGTAACATGAGCTATAACCTGGTGCATGTAACGGTTGCTGTAACCTAGTAGGTTCCATAGTGTATGGAATGGGCATTATAACCTAGTGCATGTAACAGGAGATATAACCTGGTGCTGTAACGGTTGCTGTAACCTAGTACACATAACAAGTTAATAGCTGGAGCATGTAAGTTAATACCTGGAGCATGTAACAGGTGCTGTAACCTAGTGTATGTAACAGGAGGTATATCCTGGTAAATTCAGGAGGAGTTATATCCTGGCACATGTATAAGCTCTTGTCATGGTGCATGTAATTAGAGTCATAATCTGGTGCATGCAGTAGGAGTTATGTCACGATGCATTCAACAGGAGCAATTCCTGGGTGCCCTCAAAATGTGTTAAATGTCAATGCATGCCACAGGAATGTTAATGATAAAAGTTTATTTCAATGTGTGACCATAGTTACAGGAATTGAAAAGAATTCATTTGCAATGGATTTATTTTGAAGAAAGAATTGAGGTGTGAGTGTGATGACCATTTTTTTTTTCTAACCTATAATAATATGATAAATGTTAATTGTGGTAAGGGCTCTAAAAGGTGAAATATGAGAAAAATATTTGTAAAAGTTGGTGAAATACTGAGTCATCAATACTTGCAGGAACCTCACCAAGCACCCTTACAATTTAAGTTTACTGTATTTTCAGTGTTATTTAAGTAATGTGATTGTTTTTGTCCCATGTTCATATTCATGTGCTGAAAGTTTTGTATGTTTCTTCCCACTTAGAGACACCCAATTCAGTGTGCATAACAGTTGTGTGCAGCAAACAAATCTCACAACAGCTTAATGAAAAATCAGTTAGAAATTATTACCTTTTTTGTTTAACATTTGAAAATAAGTTGAAAAGAATTTTGTTGCTTGGGTAATTTGGGTAAGTTTATAGTTTCTTGGGAAAATTAGGTGGGCCTTCATAGATTCTTTTGTTTTTTAAAAGTGTTTCACCTACTTTTATGCCCCTACCAAATGTTTTTTTTTTCTTATGAAAATACAGATATGATTTTTTTTAACATAGGAAATGGATTATTGGCATATTTTCTTATATATTGGTGAAAATATCTTTGTTATATGTTTCTTAGATTGTTGTTTTGCAGGGTTGTTTAGTGAAAATTTTTTCAGCTTAAATTTTTTTTTATGACTGAAAGTTTTGTTGGGAATTGAGTATGTTTTGTTCCATAAGCAAGTGTATGAGTAACTTATGATTAAGGTATTAAGCCTTTTAAGTGTCATTTATTAGTTTTGTATGCAGTTTGCTTTTTTTTTTCACCCCATGTAAAGGAAAGGTTCTAAACAAAAATAGTATTTGTATAAGTGTATGTAGTGTCTGATTTTGAAATTTTTGATTGTTTGAAATTTGCTCGATATTTTCGCAGTATATTATGCACCTCTTGAAGTTGTTAACTAACTCTGAACTTATTTGTTGTGGCAGGTTTAGACCAGATGTTACCTTCTGTGTGGAACTCTTTGAAAAAAGAAGAAAAATTCTGCACTCTCTTTTAACAGGTATTGTAACTCGGCCATTATTTCTATATTATAAAAAAAGAAATAGAATTATTGTAAAACTTTACTTGCAGGTGCAATGAGCCATCATCCTTGGAAGTTTTAGGTTGTGGGTGCTGCCAGATGAGGTTAAACTCTATTTCTGTCTTATCAAATACAAACACTTTTACTCTAGGATGAATTACCAGAGTTTTTTTATTTTATTTTCCCTTTTCTACATTCATGTGTTCATTAATTTATGTCTATACATAAAGTGTGTTGACTGATTTCTGATTACTGTATACACACTTCTTCATATAATTACACATATTTCTTATGTGTGTTTATTTAAGTAATCGCTCTGTATGTGCATTGGAAAATGGGTGCTTGTCTTAAGGTTTCCTATACTTAAGGCTGTAAATCAGTCTGTCCATATTCAGCTTTGCTATCCTCCAAGCTAGATGGGTCATTGATTTCCAGTTAGTCCACTTGATAGTTGAATGGGTTCCTTTTGCCATTTCATCAGTACTGGTATGGAACCAGATAACGGGGAAAAATACCAGACGTGTTTGGTACCAGTTTTTTTGCAAGATAGTGTTTAAGGTACAGTAGCTGAAGATAGTATCCAGATAATGTATCAGTCTTGGTTGTCAGAATTTTAAGTTAGTGTAGACTTTGAAATATGGTAGTCATGTCAGATAGCATTGTACTAAACCTCAGTTGACTAGATTATTCTTAGCATACAGCAAACCAAACCAAGTTTAGCATGAACCACATGTTAACTGTCTTAAGTTTATAATTTCTTTCCTCCTCCTTTTTTTTTTTTTTTTCTGCAATCACTTCTCCTCACTCAATTTTGTATACATGTTATCCCATACAACTTACCAGGTATGCTCAACAAACTTTTACTAAAGTAGTTTGAAAAATGATCTTATTCCCCTTGCATTCTGACAATCCTCAGGCACTTCACCAAGATCTAAATACACTGAAAATCCTAACTAATCAATCAGCAGCACATTTCCCCCCTTATCTCAAGAAATTCAATTGCAATACCCTCTGTTTCATTTGCTTTGCACATTTGATCTTATGTGAGCTTGTGTTTGAGAGTAAACTAAGTGTGTTGTTTTTTTCATTTTGCTATACTGGAGGCATATGTTTTTAGAAATAATATAATCTTGGTTTCAGTCATCTTGGTGTTATAAACATTTGATGGTTAGAAATTTACTTAATGAAATAATTCTTTCAGTGTTTATTAGATGTGATTTTATACAAGAATCTTGTTTTACTGTCAGGTAACATTTTTCCATGGTACAGAAATTGTTTTGTCTGAATAAATTCACTTTTACATAACTTGTTATGTGAAGTTCAACTACTAGGTCATTTCCTTGTTTATCTTGATACTATCTAAGATACGAAACAGACTTTTAGCATCATTATTGGCATGTTCTTGTCTGCAAATATTGGTAACATATTATTCCCCTTACTAAATAGAACTAAATAGAACATTTTATGTAAGAAAGGCATTCCTGTGTTTGTTATGTCTTTTGAATGACCAAGCTTTGTTTCTTTCTAGTTTGTGCTGAGGGTGATATAACTGAAGAAAAGGAAAAGAAATTCCAAGCATAGTGATCCTGTTTTAGCAGGAGAGCAGCCATGGATCAACTTGGAGGGCAGTCCATACCTCAGGCAACAGTTCAGCCTGCTGCTGTTTGGTATAACTACAGTACATACAATGATCTTCTTGTCAACCATCCTGTGCAAGTACAGGTGGCTGTACCCACAGTTCAGATGGTTGCTGCACCATCTCAGGCTCCTACACCTGTTCCTACTCCAGTTCAGACACCTGTTCCACAAGATCAGGTTGCTTTAGCTGTTATGGTTCCATCAAAACCTAAAAAAAACAAGAAACCTCCTATAGATAATCAAGAACGCAATTTCCATTGTGACCAGTGTGGTTCTTCATTTACCAATAGCTCCAACCTTCGGAGTCACATGCGTATCCATTCAGGCGTGAGACCTTATGTGTGTGTAGAATGTGGTAAATCTTTCATTCAGAGTTCTAATTTAAAAGCACACAAGCGCGTACATACTGGTGAACGTCCATATCAGTGCTCTGAGTGTGGCCAGACATTTTCAAGATCTTCGCATCTAGTAGGTCATAAACGTACTCATACAGGAGAAAGACCATATATTTGTGGTATATGTGGAGAAGCGTTTTTCACATCATCGCACTTAAGAAATCATGTTCGACGTCATACAGGAGAGAAGCCATATGTGTGCCAGTTTTGTGGAGAGTCATTTGGTCAGAGTGTAGAGCTTAGGGTTCATATCCGACATCATACTGGAGAGAAGCCCTTTAATTGTCGTGAGTGTGATACTGCATTTGTATCTGCTCGTGACCTGAAGTCACATCGTAAAACCCATCACTTAGGCTCAAAGCCTTTTAAATGCGAACAGTGTGATCGATGTTTTCGTACACCTACTTTTTTGAGCAAACACCAGGTTCGCTGTAAGGGCCCTAGACCTAAAAGGCCCAAAGGGAGGCCTCGCAAATATCCAAGAGTTGATGGAGAGGAACCACCCTGGAAAAAGCCTAAGAAGCGAAAAAATAAACGACCAGCTGCTCCCACTGATAGAGTTTCTCGTTCTAGGACTCGGGCACTTCGTAATGCTCAGTTAAAACAGGAGAAAGAAGATTCACAAGATTCTGAGAAAGAGAAGAATACTGAGCTCGTGGAGCAAATGGAAGAGATTCAACATGAGCCAGTAGAAATACACTTGGATGAAACTAATGAGTTAAAACAAGAAGGATTGGTATCAGAAGACCACATTTCACAAATTCCCATGGTTCCTATGGTACAAGTAATGATAGACAGCTTAGGGCATGGTGCACATGGTCTGGACCATTCTCAGCCTCAGGCTTTAGTACTTCAGTCTCAGTCGTCTACTGTACATGGACTTCATGGGTTACCTGACCAAAGTCCACAGCAGATTGGAGTAATAGATTTATCGGGACAGCATATACATCAAGATGACCAGCAACAGGTGGATTCTGTTCATCAGAGCCTTGCCATAGTTTCAGCACATCAAACATTGCCTGTAGTAACAGCTGGTCATCAGCAGTTGCCTGTTGTAACAGCTCATCAGGCTGTTGCTGCACATCACCAGTTATCAACTGTTACTGCACATCAGCAGCTGGCAACTGTTACTGCACATCAACAGTTACCAACTGTTACTGCACATCAGCAACTTGCAGGTGTTACTCCACATCAGCAATTGGCAGGTGTTACTGCACATCAGCAATTGCCAGTTGTGACAGCACATCAGCAAATACCAGTTGTGACGGCTCATAAGCAGATTGTTAGCGGTCATCATCAGTTAGCAGCAGTAACTGCTCACCAACAAACTCTTAGTGCCCACCAACAGATGACGGCAGTAACTGCTCACCAGCAGACAGTGAATGCTCATCAGCAAATGCCAGTGGTGTCTGCACATCAGCAAGGTGTTGGCAACCATCAACAGTTGCCTGTTGTAACTGCACACCAGCAGAATGTTAGTGCACATCAACAGGTTGTTGTTTCAGCCCACCAACCAGTTCCAGTTGTAGCAGCTCATCAGCAGGGCATAGTTGTCTCAGCCCATCATCAAGTGCCTGTTGTATCTACACCTAAGCAGAGTGTTCATGATACAAGTGGGAGCTCCCAGGTTATCTATGGATCTGGACAACCATATGTGGTAGATCTCTCAAGCCCAGCTCTTACTCCAGATGTCCCCATGGTCACCCAAGCTGTTACAACTTCTCAGTACACCAGGCCATAGTATATTGTAGCACATGGAAAAACTTGGATTTATTTTTAAGATCTGTCACCCTGTATATCTTAACAGGAGAAGAATGTTTAAATTATCAGAAACATGGAAATATATGGGATTTTCAGCTGAGAAGAAGAGACAAAGATTTTAGAGCTGTTTTTACTATTATTAAGGTAGTAAAGTACTTAGGTGACAAGAAAAATGCCATTCTGTAAACCTGTGGTCTTTTGGAAACTTTTGACCTGTGAAGGTATTTATGTAATATAGGATGCAGGAACACTCTAGGTATATTATGTTAATATGCAATGGTTCTTTATTGTAACCACTCTCATACTGGTGTTTATGCATTTGTGAATCCACATTATATGTGGTGAAACTTATAAATGTCTCCATTAGGCTTATTGCAGTGAATTTGGAGCCAATTGTGATGACAGGTTTAGCTTTTATGCATTTCTGATACATTGCTACTGTCAGAAATTATGAACTTGGTAATTTTTTATATTTGCAAACGTAAAACAAAGTACATGTGATGCAGATTATTCTTTGACTGTAAGAGCAATAGCTCTTTAAGGTAGATTTTAATGTAATTTTAAGGCCAAAAATGAGAATTAGTGTATTCTCCACATTTAGAGGTTTGAAAAGAATAAATACTGGGTTTGATATGAAAACTTGTCAGTCCTACTCATCACTGTGCGATTGAATGTAGATATAGGTATATCAGATGGGAAGCCATTTGGTGTAGAAAGACAAAGCATGGGCTATTGAATCATAATTTCCCGTTTTCCATTTTTCGAAGATGGAAGATGTTTCTGCTGGACAGTATGACGTGTAGATTTGATTTGAAAATTTGGCAGGTCATTATTACTGATGTGCATTATTCTCTGTGTTGTATTATAAATGAGTAAAATAAGTATTATATTATTTTGTAAAATATACACCTGTATAAATTTACAACAGTATTGTGCCTGAATCTATTGTTCTACTGAATTATCAAGATTCCCACATTCCTCATGCACACACACACACATAGACAAATTTTTTCATATATGCTTACCATTTCTTGCATGAACAAGGTAGCGTCAAGAACAGATGCTATAGCCTTAGAGCGAAAAACCCTGTATGTCAACCTCTCCTCACTTGTTTTCTAAATATCTCCAAACAGTTTCAGTGAACCCACGCCCCATTCATGTCTCTCACTCGTACGTTGTTATTATCTCACTTCTCTCTTACCTGTTCATTACTTACTCAATCATACCACCTCACACCACATACTGTCTTCAAACATTTCATATCCAATGCCTCCACCCTCCCCCACATATCCTCATCTATAGCCATGCTTCACATCCACATAACATTGTTGGAACTACTATATCTTCAAATATACCTGTTTTTGCCCTCCCAGATAACGATTTTTTTTTTTTTCACCTTTTCTTCAGTGATCCTAGAATTTTCGCCCCTCAGCTACCCTGTGACTCACATCCACTTCCATTGTTCCATTGCTGCCATGTCCACTCCAAGTTTCTAAAACACCCCATTCCTTTCAAATTTTATCCATTCAAACTCTCCCCCCAACTAACTTTTCTCTCTGTACTGCTAAACCTGATAACCTTGCTTTTATTGATAAATGCATGCAGGCACTCTCCTGCAAAAGTGAGGGAGCAGGTAGCATCCAGAACAGATAACTGAGCCACAGAGAATATATATTAAATATGTAATTTCAGACTTGATCGCCATTTCCCACGTTATCGAGGTAGTGCTAGGAACAGATGAAGAAAGACCATATCCACTCACATACATTCTCTAGCTGTCATTTGTTTGAAATGCGCTGAAACCACAGTTCCCTATTCACAGCCAGGCCCCACAGACCCTTCCATGGTTTACCCCAGACACTTCACATGCCCTGGTTCAGTCCATTGAAAGCACAGTGATTCCTGTATACCACATTGTTCCAATTCACTCTATTTCCAACACGCCTTTCACCCTCTTGCATGATTAGGCCCCAGTCGCTCAAAATCTTTTCCACTTGATCCTTCCATCTCCAGTTTGGTTTCACATTTCTCATTTTTATAAATTTATATAATTTTATATTTGAGTGAAAAACTGCAGAAGTTGGTGTTTGAGTTTTGGGGAGTGTGTGTAAGGAGGAAGTTGGGAGTTAATGTGTAAATGTGATCAAAAGAAAGGTTGTTAGGTTTAGCAGGGCATAGGGGGTGGTTAGTTAGGATAGGAGTTTGAATGGAAAAAATTTGGAGGAAGTGAAGTGTTTTAGATACTTGGGAGTTGACATAGTAGAAAATTGAGTCAAAAGATGGATAAGGGGGTATATGTTTGGGGAGTTTTGAGAAATGTTTGGAAAGAGAGGACAGTATGTGGGAGAGCAAAAATGGTTATGTTTAAAGGTATAACAGTCCCAGTGTTTTTTTGGATATGAGGCATAGACTGTGGCTGAGAATGTGAGAAGAAGGGTGGATGCATTGGAATTGAAATGTGTGGTGTGAGGTTGTTAAATCAAGTATCAAAAGGGTAAGAGAATTTTTTGGTAATAAGAATGTTGAGAAAACTGAAGAGGGTGTGCTGAAATAGTTTGGATGTATTGAGAGAATGAGTGAAGAGAGGTTGACAGGATATGTATGTCAGAAGTAGAGGGGAAAAGGAGAATGGGGAAATCAAATTGGAGTTGGAAGGATGGAGTGGTTGGGGCCTGAATGTGCAGGAAGATGAAAGGCATCCATGGGATAGAGTGAATTGGATCGGGATGGCTTACAGGGGTCAATGTGCTCTCAGTGGACTGAACAAAAGGCATATGAAGCAGCTAGGGAAAACCATGGAAAGGTCTATTGGGCTTGGGCCTGGTGGTGAATAGGTAACTGTGGTTTCAGTGCATTACATATGGCAGCTGGAGAAAGGACAACTGAATGAGGCCTTTTCTTCATTGTTCCTGTTGCTACCTCGCTAACCCAGGTAATGGCAGTCAAATAAAAATACACACACACACACACACACACACACACACACACACACACACACACACACACACACACTAAAACCAATTAGATTTGGGCATCACACCAAAAATCATGAAAAAATGTTACCAAGGACAGTGCCTAGCCATCTTTTGCACTTGAAATTCCTTTGCATTACATTTCTGCCATCCCAGACAAACCACCCATCATATGGAACTCACCTCCACCAATTTAAACATAAGTTATTCATCCCTATGCATCTGACTTTCAGAGTAGAAACGAGGAAGATGATTTGGTAAGTAAATTAAACCCACACTTTATTCTTCATTTCATTTCATATTATTATATAGAGTATACGGTACATAAGAAACAGAACATAATGGTGAGTCACATTCATAACATTCAAAAGTTTAGAAGCTTAGGCATTGGCTTCCGTTTTATTCTCATATCAAGTATTTTTTCCACCTTGGATGTAGCAAGTCCTAACACGGATTATTATTATTATTATTATTATTATTATTATTATTATTATTATATATATATATATATTTTTTTTTTTTTTTAACACCCTGACTCCTAAGTTAGGTTCCTGTCTGACCCTGAAAATCATAGTTTTTCAAACAGTTTAGATATTATATCTATATTTTCAAAGATATATAACACTGAAAAAAAGAAAATCATTTTTGAAGTATATGTTGTCCACTTTTTCACTCTTACAATGTGTAGAGCTCTTGTAGTGTTTTCTGCACATAATGCAAAAAGTGAAAATAAGGACTGAGTGTCATGTAAGCTGGCATTGTACTTGTTATAATTGATTTACCTAAACAATAAAACTGATTACTGATTATTGTTATGTAAAATTTTATCTCGTGTAAGAATTTTTTTTAATCAGTGTAATTCATTGATGATTTTCATAATGGCAAAATTATATGTTTGTGTTATTACTGGCTGCACGAAGCAGACACTGTTGTCAATGTCAGGCAAGTGCTGGTAACACTGCTACACTTTCCCTTGAAACACTGTCTCCTGCCTTATATTAGTCAACTTTCAGTGCTGGAAGAATCAATGTCCATAAATCACACTCCATTCAATCCAGAGCCAGATTACCATCATGAAATAATTCTGGATTATTATTGCCATAGTCCTCTTAATCTAGGTAAAAGCTGCTTGATTTCCTACGTAGTAAAGTCACAAAAAGGTGTTGTCATTTGCGTCGGTGGAGGATGACTGACTGTGGGGAGAAATTATTGCACACTGCCACCCCAACCACCACCTAGGCTTAGTGTGCAGCCTTGAAATAAAGGAGCAAAATTAGATGCTTAAATATCCATCTAGAGGAGTTGCCTGGCTCGCTTGAATATCTGATTAGAGTAGTTAGTAGGGGTTAAACCTCATTAACACAGTTTTATATCTAAAGTTATTAGAATAAGTTTTTCTTTATATCTCTGTAATCACTAGCACTTAACAATCTTTTTCTAGTCATCTTGACTCTGTTACTGTGGATACATGAATGCCTCAGCTTACAACAGGTTTATGTTCGTGGACAACCCATTGCATGTCAAGACGTCATGAGCAATTGAAACCCATGTTATTAGAGGGTTATGGTTTTCAATAAAAATTTTCCAATCAAGCCCTTTTAGAAGGACTTTACCTGGTAATGCTTACCTCCTGTAAACCACATTCTTTCATGCCATCATTCAGGTGGTAAGTCACCCCGTTTAGGAACTGCAGCTTTATTTGTATGGTTTATGGTGTGGGGACTGTATTCATGCTTGTATGGGTTTCATTCTCCCACTTTCATTTAAATTGGAAGGCATGCTGATAAGCATGTAATGGTGCCTTGTGTCTCAGGCAACTATAATTAGCATTGGAAAAAAACCCTAGAGTTCAAGGGGGGGTAACATGTATGACTCCATGAGACTCGAGCTGTACTTGAAAAAGGTACCTTTTCCTACCATTATTTATAATGGAAGGTGCACTGTATAATTTTGTTTGGATGTCTTCTGTTACAAGCAGTTACAGTTTGCACTGGGAAAGAACACTAGTGTTAGTTACCATACACCACAGTGGGAGAAGGTACAATTTTTTTTCCCCCCCACATTGGTGGCTGATGTGCTAGTACATCCTAATTCTAATGTGTTATGTCTGAAATAAGGCAGTTTGAGACATAGGTGTATTAAGTTGAAAAAACTTGTATACCTTGCTGAAGTAAACATCAAAGAATTATTGGCAAAAGGCATTGCTGTAACATGATGGATAGGATAATATCCACCTCATATGCCTTGCACTAAAAATTCCTTTATATGTTGACTTTCCTGTTAAGAAAACCGTACTTAAAGACCCACCCTCCCCTCACACACTGTGTCATTCACACCACTTGACACGAATTTCTTTATTACTTTTTAGATGCTTCCTGATTACTGTGTTACTTCATACAGTTGCTAAAACAGTACGGTAACTGTACAAGGGAGTCTTTTAATCATACCAGAATTGAAAATGTAGATAAGGGACCCCTAATTCTAATGTGGGAAGTCTGAAAAAATGCAGGTTGAAACATTACACTGGTCAACAGAGATTTTGTCCCATCAAAAAAATATGTTTCTTGTGTATTTTTGTATGTTGAATCCAAATGTTTTCAGAATTTCTCTTATCACCCATAGTTTTTTGTTCCGGCATGCTTGCATACCATTACATTCAGTATATATTTACCAGTGCTCTACAGAGCACTTGAAACAAAAAGTTTAACAAACAGCTGTTTTCATTGTTTGTGAAGTGCAATAACTTCTTTATGAAAGCACATGCCTAGATAAATGAGTCACCAGGGACCTGCAGAAACATGACTGGAAATATTGGGACATTAAAACAGTGCCCAGTCCTGAGTAGTGGTTCTTTTAACATAAAGAAACAGCCTTGCTGAAAGTGACTTTTCATTCGCACTGTAGCTGCAGGCAGGCAGAGTCCAGTAACCTCTCTCCATTTCTCCTCTTCCTCTCTCTCTCTGTATATCTATATATATATATATATATATATATATATATATATATATATATATATA
>JAYMFT010084113.1:0-14209 GCA_038088735.1 Panulirus argus | reverse complement strand
TGTGTGTGTGTGTGTGTGTGTGTGTGTGTGTGTGTGTGTGTGTGTGTGTGTGTGTGTATGTGTGTGTGTTTGGGTGGGTGGTAGTATGTTTGCTTTCATGCACGCGTGCATGACCGTGTCTGTGTTCATACACGTGCATGAGACTTTCATGTATGTAATCACTATGTGTAATTATTATATATTTGTGTGTTACGGAGAGAGAGAGTTTTCCATTCGTGTTGTCTCGTGTCTTAACAGTGCGTAGGGGTACCAGACACAGACACAGACAGACAGACAGACAGAAAGACACACACACACACACACACACACACACACACACACACACACCAGCCCAAGCCAGATATGTATGTATGTCTGGATGTTTCCTCAGTAATCCAACACTGTCTTTGTTTCAGGTGTAAATATCAACGAATTCTGGCCATATACATAACCCTCCCTAAAAAAAAGTTAATGATGATAGCACCTCCATATATATATATATATATATATATATATATATATATATATATATATATATATATATATATATATAAAACCTCCTCAGTCAGTTGTCTAATTTTCTAATTTCTATACCATAATTTGGCAGTCACCTGATATTTTTTGTTTTTGAGATCACATGACTAAATAAGAAAAAGGAATTGCTTTTGGCTAAGCTAGAAGCCACAAGGATATACATGCACGCATGCACTCGTGTCCGCAGTTAATTTCGTAAAGTTTCACGCGTAAGGACTGGCGTCACGAATTGGTTATTTCGGTAATAAACGATCCCTCTTTACACGAATGGCTCATTGATGCAGTTTGCATGTATATCACTCTTACCAACGCTTCAGGGTCTTTCATTGTACAAATATCGGTGAAAATGAACCTATAACAAACAATGGTAATATAGCTCTATGTTGCACTGGTTCGTGGGGATGGCCTTTAATAGCGCGACGATTATATATTTTCGACTTTAACGTGAGAGCGAAGTGAATGCCCTCTGCGTATGACGTCACGGGGTGTGGTGAAGGTGAGGAGGTTCTAAGTTGGGGGAGGGGGGCTGTGTGTGTCATGTCTTCTGGCTCGTCGTCATGCGCTGTGTTTGACACCGTCTCATACGACCGTGTCGTAAGATCGGTGTGTCGTCTGCGACGTAGGCATCTCCTCGTAGGTTAGCGTCGTACGCTAGAGTCATCTTAACGAAAACACCGCGAAAAGGAAAATGCGATAAGAACGGCGTGACCTTATGACCCGATCGTTAAAGGTCGAGTCAGTGGTGACGCCACGGTATCTAAGAGTGACCCCATCATGCACTGTTCGAGGGTGATAATCTACTTGTCTACTCCAAGTACGAGTGTCGCCTTACCGTCAGAGCTCAAGTTTGACACCATGCGACTGAAGGAAAGGAACTTAAGTTACAACTTGAGTCCACACACAACAGACGAACGCCAGCCATAACTAAGGCAAGATGTGATTGTAGAAGTATAAGTTACAAACGTAAGTAGAGGATAAATATATACTTACACGTGGGTAGTTCATCTACATTTAAGACCTCTGGTTTCTCCATAACTATCCATCTACAACCAGGACACGCGTATACATGAGCAAACCACAGGTTGTCGAAAGAAAGAAATCTTAATTTTCCGTACACATAAAAGCTCAAATTAGTGGCGTATTAATAGCAAATCAGGACACTCGGCTTCTCGTAGAGAAGTGGTGTTAAGATATTTTGACCTGAATAGGCCTCACTACGGACGACAGTTGAGGGTATTACTAAAGTTTTCAAGACTATGAGCTGTGCCTCTAGACGCGGAGAGAGGCTCTGGGAAGGCGGAAGGGAAGGAGAGATAGTAGAGAACCACCTCCGTATAGGCTCGTTTGGCCTGTGGGGCAGGGTCACTGTCCCCCCTGACACGGGCAATCCCAATAGGGTCAGTAGGCCTGTTAGTAAGGACCAATGATCTACAGAATTGGACGTCCAGTATAAGCCCAATAGGCTTATCTGTAAGGGCCATTCTTGTCACACGTGGACACATCCTTGTTAGGCTCATTTAGGGTTGTTAGTGAAGGTCATGACCTTAGACATAGACGCCGCCGAGAAAGTCTGTACCCAGTTCCAAGCTGTTGGCTGTCTAGGCCTATCACACCCGTGTTGTTTCTACCCAACCGAAATTGGAACACCAACCTCAGGAAGGATGAACAGTTGGGTGGGCTAGTGCACCGTCCGTCCGCGCCAGGGATCGAACCCGGGCCAATAGATTAGGGGACACCAGCACCATCTACTAAATCTATCTAGGAAGCACGTGGGAGAAACCTAGAGGCAGTTGTAGAATAAAGAAGTGGATAAGATATAAAAAAAAGATAAGAAGATGGATGAAAGAATGACAGATGATGAAAGAAACGGAAGATTAGAAGGAAGAAATGAAACAGAAGACGAGAAGTGAAATTAAGAACAGTAAGAAAAAAGAAAATGAGCTAAGAAGAAATAGATAGAATAAAAAAAACTAAAGAAAATAAGTGTTTATAGAAAGAAAGAATACGAGAAAGTGTGGGTGAAGGATACAGTGGAAATTCAGAAGTATAGAGTAAGTAAGAGGGAATAGAAAGGTAAAGAAAGGTTCAGCTGAAGCAAAGAGAATAAAGGAGAAAACGAAAATACAGAGAAGGAGAGGATGACTATGAGAGAAAGTAGGGAAAGATACATAAAGAATCTGAGAGAGAGAGAGAGAGAGAGAGAGAGAGAGAGAGAGAGAGAGAGAGAGAGAGAGAGGGAAAAGATTATTGAGAGGTGGGAAAGGAATTCGATGAGAGGTAGATGACAGGAAAAAAAAAAAAAACAAATAAAAACAAATAGAGATAAGGAAAGCATTATCAGCTTTAGAACGGAAGGGAAGGAAAGGAGAGATACAGAAAGTGAACCTGAGACACAGAAAGTGAACGTAAAAAAAACCTGAGAAACAAAATGAAAATGAACCTCACCTCATTAACTCCTTCGCTCGACTCACTTCCGGTCACCCCCTTGGCTTAGAAACACGAGAACACACACTTCCTCCCTTCCTGACGGAGTCTACCAGGGTTCGATGATTATCTATAATGCATAGCAAAGGGAGATTTATGCCTCGCTACCCACTTTGCTCTGTGGGAGCGAGGCGCACAGAGTGGTTGTCAGCGTGTTTGCACCCTGACATCGTCGCTACGGCAGCTGCTGAAGTTGTTGCTCTGTGCAGGTAAATCTTTGCGTGCGTGCGTGTGTGTGTGTGTGTGTGTGTGTGTGTGTGTGTGAACGTGTGCGTGTGTGCAAGTGTGAGTGTGTGTGTGCATAATGACCGTGTCGTGTCAGGCGTCATGAAGGAGGAACGGCTATAGCGGGGAGAATAGCGTTGGGGAGGGAGTGGGTGGAGGAGTGGTTTGATGGGTGGGGGTGAGAGTGGGGCACCCGTGGGTGTTTGTGCCGTGGAAGAGGGGGGGAGAGGGGAGAAATGGAATGGGGAGGGGAGAGAAGGGGGGAGGAGAGGAGGAGGCGAAGTCAGATCCAGACTACGGGAGAATTCCTGTAATATATGTGTCAATTATCGACACTATTATTATTATTCTAGATCGATGGATCGATATCAGTATTCACAGTCAGACTGTTCATGGAATATCTGTGCTTTTTTTTCTCCCCTCAGACAGGGTGTGTGTGTGTGTGTGTGTGTGTGTGTGTGGTTTGGGTGGGGACAGGGAGAGGGAGGGAGTGGTGTCGTCGTCCAGGCCAGAGGAACGCCAGGAAGGTAGTGGACAAGGCTAGAATTTAAGGTCAGGAGAATTACATGCATGTGTGAGGGTCGTGCGTGCTCAGGGCCACACACACACACACACACACACACACTTGGTGTCAGTCGTGTCCAGCTCCCAGAGGTGACCACATTGTCCTGCCTCGGCCCCCCTGTGTTGTACCCCCGACTCGCACCCTCTTGTGCAAGGCGACGATACAGCCCTTTACCCTTGACGGTATACGGTCCTTGGGGTTTGACGGCCTAGCCTTTATGCTTTCGTCTGCCCTTTAAGGGCCTGGGTCAAAAAGGGCCAGGCTGTCATATACCCATGTGTCATGATGTCCTGCATAAGGGTGATATTGTCGTGCTCAAGGGTCGTACCGTCCTTCAGAAGGGTCGTATCGTCGTGTCTGAAGGGTCGGGTCGTATCGTCGCCTTTAAGCGTCACTCCGTCGTTCTCAAAGGGTCGTAGCCCGTCGTGCTCAAGAGTCGTGCTCTCCCAGGATTTTACCCTACCGGGAATACCTGGTTGTTGACAGAGCTACTTGTGGGGGTGGGTGGGTGGGGGGGGGTCGTCTTCAATGCGCGTACCGGGGTCCCCTGGAGAACGACTACTGGTGATCTAGAACGCGTCTCAAGAGGCCGTTGCAAATACAGCCTGGATCCTAAGGGAACGAAGATGATGATGATATTATTCGTGCTTTCCAAAGTGTCAGAAAGAGACTAGTAGATGTGGTCATTCTATCAATTACAGACGCATTCTGGAGCGGCTGTTCATTGTGTAGATAAACATAGAAAGTCGTGACATCAGAAGTCATTTTCGTTTCTTACAAGTGAGGTGAATATATACATATATCTATAGAAAAAGGAAAAATGAAGAAACATTTATGTTTGAATTAGAAACGGAAAAAATGTATGTGATTTAATCCAGAACTGAAGTGTGTTGGAGAGGATATGCGAAAGTCAACTGGCCGTAATAGAATCATGTGATTATACTGACGGTGGAAAGCATGCAAATTAAGTTATGTGCCCGTCCGTGAACTGACCCACGTAACGGGGGGTGAATTGATGGCAATATGAATTTCATCTCATGTTTTTTTTTGAGTTTGTGTTTAGAAAAATGGAAAAATAACTTCCCAATGGCGTACGTACGTGTGTCTGAGAGTTAGCCATGGTGCTTCTGATAGGGATTCAAAGGATTTTCGCTCTTTTAGTCTTGTGAATAGCATTATAAAGGTCTTTGATATGATTACTCGTACACAAGTCAAAAGTTTGGAAGGATTAGTTACACAAGAGATCATAACAATTCAAAATATTTCACCACCATAGACTTTCAGACTCACCTGTTGTGTAATGAGCTTGAGTACCGTTCATAGTAAGATCGGAAACGATAATGGGTTTATATCGAAAGTTAAAAAAAAGAGAAGGAATAGGATCGTACAAGTCATGGAGCCCGATTAACAACAGAGAGGAAAACATGCAAAAATGTCATTACTTGCTCACATTCCCAAAGTTTGTGGAGGACAGATTATATACCACTGAGAACACGAGACCAAGTGTCCAATCTTTTGTTGGAGTGTTTAGTTTTCTGTCATCACCCTAAGTGCCAATTACTTCCCATGCAAGTGATGCTATTTCATAGCCGTGAGGACGGTCTGAAAATGAAATGACATGATCCTAAGGCAGGCGCTTAGACTCTGCGTCGTAAAAACTTCAGAGGATTCGATTCACTTTCATTACACTCGGTAGTGTTGCGCAGTGCATGTAGATTACTCAGCTGCCGTGTCTTAGCGAAATCGAACATTTCTTTGGAGAAAGGAGTTTCCTCAACAGGTATATGTAGTGCATTCCATAACTTCCCGAAATACTAATCTTGCTTTGTCTCAAGGAACGTACAAGCTTGTGTCACTTTAAGTTCAGATACATTTTCGTTTTGACTTGATAAACGATCATGAATAAAAAAGGAAGTGAATCATGAACCTACTCATGGCCATTTGAGTTCTCGCAAGACAGGGATTGCAGAAAACGACCGGAAATTGTTACATATGGTCTCGTCTTGCTACAAGGGGAAAGGCAAGCGACAGTGAAAAAAAAAGGGAAAAACCTACATACTAGGAATGAGAATATATATGGACAGGTGGAGAGATCATTACCATTCGAATGTCCTGCTCAGACAGCAACAATGAACTCAGAAAATGGCCTACTGAGAGAAGGATTAGAACGGTTGAAAGACGTACTAAATAAACATTTCAAAGTTTTAAACAGAACTTGAAAAAAAGAAAAAAAAAAACGACGAAAGTTATACAGAAACAATTTAAACGTGTGTTTAGCTTAGATTATCAAAGAGGGAATTTAAATTCACCTCATAAAAGTTTGACTTTCAGCGAAGTAAAATATGCAAAAGACGCTCTCTAGCCATCACCAAAACATTCACTACGTGTTTAAGAAAAGGTATTTTAGAGATTGGAAGTAATGCCAATCGTGAGAACTGTACAGGTAAGTGGTATTCAACTCCACTCAACCTCTACTGGAACTTCAGTCAAGCTGTTTAGAAAACCTGCTAAGCTTGGCCAGGAATTCTGACGATTGAGTATAATAGAAGAGGTATGCAAATCTCTTCCCCCAAAAAAGTTGAAGTTACAGGATGTAAACATGACATCAGTTTTAGGTCCGTGCGAAAGCCATAGGAGGTCTTTGGTGGTCCGTTAGAGATATACTATATCTGGAGCCGAGGGTCGTAGGACCACTCTTCGCGGAGAGGTCCTCAAAGACCCATAGAGACGAAGAACATGAAGAACAACGAGGAACCTTGAGACAGAGTTGGCAGATTTGTCCCTCAACGCGCGGAAAAGAACACAGGAAGATCCATGCAGAGGTCTTTACTGTCTTCCCCGCAAAAAGAGGAGGGAGAAGGAAGGTGGTCCGTGAAATGACGAAACAGAACACCTGTGAAAAGGTCCACATGAGTACAAAAGGTCCCCCGTAAGTCCATCAAGAAAGGCCACTGGGAGGGATCGCCAAAGGCGCCCCCCTTGGAAGGGACAGAGTTCCTTGAATGGCTCTTAGGGCTTGTGGAGGACCCATGAAAGCCCCGAGTACTGGAGGATCAATGAGGAGCTGGAAGCATTGATTTCCACAGACAGAGTTGCTGAGGTATGGTGGTGGTGGTGACCTCTGGAAACGAATATATTGGCATGATGACCCAACTGGCAGTCCTTGTTGATATTTGTGGGGAAAGACACGAGTGGGGATGACTGAGGGGGGAGAGAGAGAGAGAGAGAGAGAAACAGCAGCAAAGGGAGAGTAAACGGGGAAAGCAGAGATACGTAGGTGAGGGAGAAAGAAGAGAGAGAGAGAAAGGAGAGCGAGAGAACAGACGTGGATTTTAAGGAAGGGAAGTAGAGGGAGAGAATAAGATAGGAAAAGAACCAGTAAGAATGAGAAAAAAGAAGAAGAAGAAGAAAGAAGAAGAATCACAGAACGAAAGAAACTGTAAAGAAATTGAGGATAAGTCTAGGTAATTAGGAAGTTGGGGAGGGGGAAGAAGTGGTAAAATAAGAATGGAAGAATGAAAAGAAGACACAGAACGAGTTGAAATTACGTAAAGTTTTATACAAAAATGAAGAAATGAATTATGCAAGAGTAAATTACAAGGCTAAACAAATCAGAATGAACTCTGAAATAACTGCAGTTTACATAGAAAGAATATGTTAATCTAACTACAGGAGAAATTACTCAAGAAAGCCGTAAATAATCACATGGTCTACTGTAGACTAAGGTATTAATCCTTAAAAGAGCACGATGAAATGGTGGTTTACCAAGACATTATCAGGGGAATCTGCACGGCAGTATGACAGATTACGAGCAACATTTAAAGTCAGCAAGCGAAAGTGTAGGAACTGCCTAACTCCCAAATGACGCTAAATGATATGTGCTCCCTCCTTACTCACCCTTGACATGTAGTTAGCAACGTCTGCTCATCATCGCCATTAATAGTGCCAGACTGTCAAGTCACGCTAAGAAAGTCTAGACTGTCAAATCACGCAAAGAAAGTCAGTCCAGACAGGGAAATAATTCATGTATACTTCTCTTTTTCGTTTGCATGTGTGTTTCATGTGATTTCGGGGCTCCATTTGTCAGTTGTGAATTAAAAGCAGTAAGAATCGAGGTAGTGAGAGGTAGAAGGGTGAGAGGCGAGTTTGTGCGTGAGAGTCGAAGTGTTGTAAGAGTTTAAGGGAGTGAGAGTCAAGGTAGAGAGAGCTAAGGGAGTGAGAAGCAATATACTGTGAGAGTCGAGGGAAAGTGAGAGTCAAGGAATTTGATACCTAAGCTGGTGAGAGTCGGTGTAATGAGAGCGAACATAGCGAGAGTCAAAGGAGTGAGAGTTAGGTGAGAGAGAGAGAGAGAGAGAGAGAGAGAAAGAGAGAGAGTAGATAACAAGGGGATACAGAATAGAAGAGAGAACAGCTTAAAGAGACCAGAGCGGTGTCGAGAAGAGGGAACTAAAAAGAGAACGTATAATCAAGGAATTGGAACAACAGTACATTTAATGCGGGGACTGAAGAAGGACGTTGTGTTGCATAAGACTAGACGCTTCAGAGACGAAAGACAGGCGTAGATTGATCGAATGTAGAGTACAGACAAACACAGAAAATAATCTTAGAAACAAAGAAGTAATAAAGAACCCCGAAGCAGCGATATTTACACAGAAAATATAATGTAGATGACTTCGAAGACAAGCTAGAACTGAGGCAGAGGAAAATTGATTAAGAGAATATCAAGCATAAACGGACCGGTAGAAAGATGGGAACTGAAGAAAAACAATAGAGAACAAGCAGTAGAGGTGCAGATGCACAGATGAATGAAGAAAGAGAGAAAGAACGAGAGAAAGAAATAGACTGGCCGAGAGAAAGACTTTCCTATCTCTCGTACTGGGGTTGAGGACAACACAGACAAGCGTTATATATTTTATGCAATGCATTTTTTATGATTGAGACGCTCGTGTCTAAGGCAGTGCCTGCTCGATAGGAGGAGCCAAGGTAATGTGCGAGAGAGAGAGGGGAGGTGGAACGCTGGAGGAGGAGGAGGAGGAGGATTTGGAGGGTTTGGAGGGAAGAAAGAGAGTGTGTGTCCACAGGGAGTTTTAGAGGCTGTCTGAACGTGTGGGGTGGGGTAGGATTGGAGGATATTGGCCTCAGGAGGTTCTTGGAGGTGTTTGACCAAACGCGGGATTGGAGGAGAGTGGCTTGTAGGGAGTGTTGGGAGTGTTTGGAGTACTGGAAGGAGAGAAGTCTTTCTGGTGGGCGAGAAAGAATTGATGGAGTTGGAGATAAAAGAGAGAGGGAGTTTGGAGCTGAGGTGCTTTTGGAGAAAGGTGGAGAAACCTGGGTGAAAGAGGAGCGAAAGAGAACTGGTGAGGATCAGAATGCCGACTTGACATAAAGGAAAGAAAGCAACATAATATTCTATAAAGAAAGAGAACAGTTTATTGGGAAGCAGGAGAGGTTAGGAAATGTCCTAGGAGGAAAGCCTTGCAGGGAGGGTAGGGAAAGCGGTGGGGCTGAGGGAGAGAAAGAGCAGGGTGTGTGGCGGGAGAGCAGGACGAGGTGGAGTTGCAGGGAGAGCGGGGAATAGAATTCCGGTTGTGGTATAGTGGACTCGACAGAAAGCCTCATGTCTGCCCGCCCGCCCGCCCAGTGGCGTGTTCGAGAGTCCTTACCTGAATCACATATTAGTTCATGTCCTCGTGGTAGCCGCATTTCTCTCTCCCTCTTATTTCATTTTTTTTTTCTACCACACACACCTCTCTGATATATATATAACCTAGGGAATCAATCGTTTGTTCGTCGACAGGCAAGTACATAACTCTTTGTCAGAATGCCGAAGAAAGTCTACCACTTCGGTGTCCAGGAAGAAGGACGACTATCACTTCAGGGTAGGGAACACTTTGAGTTGGCATTAGCCTAATTGCATTTCGTAGAGGAACAGGAGTGACTCCGTTAGACTCAAATCTATAGGGCCTTTTCGTGTCCTGTTGTGTGGAAGAAAAAGTTACCGGGGCTTTTTGTCGTATCATTAGAGGCTTGGCCGAAAGCGTGCAATATTAACGTTATTACATTTACTAGGAAAAGAGAGAGAGAAAGAAAGAGAGAAAAAAAAAGAGAGGGCAAAAACGCAATGCTCACTATTCCTTTTATAACATTTTCATCAGAAGTTTCTTCCCCTCACCTCATACCGTATACTCCCATCTGAGTATGACACTATACTCCCCACACACCATACTTAATTCTGTCAGTAATACTTAACAACACTTTTCCTCAGAATTTAGCATTGTATAATGATCTCAAAATCTTGTATCTCCTAATGACTAAACGAAATAAACACTTTATCATTTATCTTATCAATTTCTGGTATATATAGATTGCAATTCTCCTTTTTTCTTTATTTGTAGTGATACTTGACTGCCACTTCTGAAAATTGATATTTCGACAAAAAATAAGAATTTTCTTTCTATTCCTTTCAACTTCACTCAGGATGAAGTATCCCTCCCAATTCCATGTTATGTCCTCCCTCTCTAGAGACTTTCCATCAATATTAGCCCCTCATCCTGTCTCATTACTCATTTTTTTTTTCATTACTCAACTAAACTAAATTTCATGGCTTCTCTCACCATCATAATTAACTCACTGCTCTTTGGTCATTTCTTCACTATCATTTACGACACTAGTCGCCATCCTCATTCCATCAACTCACCACCCACAGCCTCCCTCATCTCCCTTCATCTTCCCTCATCCAACAGAAGGAAGTTAGCTAGCGAAACCACGACACTGTGTCAATAAATCATACTAAAAACAAAATCCTAAAAAATTCTAAAATTTTTTATTAGATTTTCGCTTCTCCCCACCGACTAACAGGAGACTTGACTCAGCGGGATACTCACTCTCCTATCACCCTATGCCACTTCCTCAACTCCTTGAGGAGAGGTAGGACACTCCACCACATCCCTAGCACCACCAACAAACTCTCATCTCAGTGGTTGGGGTGGGGGGCAGCAGCATCTTGGCTGCCCGAGGTAGTGAAACGTGACTGGAGCCGACCGCAGACGTTCTCGCTTATTGACTAGCTTGGATGGGAAGGGTCAGAAGACGGCCGGTCTGCTCTGGTCTCATAAGCACCCAAGAGTCATTCACTGCCGTTCCTACCCAAGTACCCGTGCTACTTATTTGATGATCCACCAACTCACGCCGTTCGCTGGTTACTCCAGTGCCTAGACCGTTCACCCGGCGTTCTCTCAAACGTTTTCCTTAACGATCTGTGGTATTTAAAGTCATTACTTGGAGGTCTGCAGAACCCAGGCCGTTCAGATGTGATGCTCTAAATACCTAGGCTGTTCTGTTGTGGTTCACTCCAGCAAGTAGTACGTTCATTGACGTTCGTCCAGCACCACAGCCGTTCATTATCGTTTGGAGGGATTTTAACCGTGAATTGGAGGTCACAACGCTGGGCCGTTCTTTGGTGATTACTAGTGCCTGTGCCGTTCACTGGGGATTACCAGTACTCAGTCCGTTCACCTGTGGCCCCCCAGTACCTAGATCTAACATTAACGATCTCCTACGGCGTTCAGTACCGATGGTTTTTGTCTAGGCCGTTCAATAGAGGTCCCCAACACCCAGTCCGTTCTTTGGAGATATCCTGGTCACCCAAGCCGTTCTCGGCTATCTTCCAAGCCGTTCACCGGCGGTCTCTAGAGTCAAAGCCGTTCAAATGCCTGAGAAATTCATTAGCCCTCAGCAGCAGAGACGTTCATCCAAATAGTAGCGTTCGCGGTCTCCTGTGCCATAAACCGTTCGTTCACCACCAGTCCACAGGTCTCAGGCCGTTCAGTGGCGCTCCCTAGCTCCTAGAACGTCAGCAGCATTCTTTATTAATGGCGCGCACATTCCTCCTCCTTGCACGTATGGTAGTGTGTCACGTGAAGATTATCATGCCTGTCATACGTGACACATGAAAGGCTTTTATCATCCATATCATCGGACTGCCCCTTGTCTGCATAAACCTCTTGGTATATACAGGGTTGAATACTTAGAGGACAGTTAGCTATGCTCCTGAAATCAGATTCGGTGACCGAGATACGGCGTCTGTCTTTGTAAACACTGATTCGAGTTTGTTCGTCTCTGTGTGTGTCATGTGCGTGAGTCAAGTCAGTGGTATATTTCCTTTTATGAATATTTTGAGGAGAATTTCTCTCTCTCTCTCTCTCTCTCTCCCTTCCTTCCTCTCCCTCTCTCTCTCTCTCTCAATTGGCTAGCTAGCGCCTCGCTCGGGAACTTGCCAACTCAATTATCATTCTGTCATTAGGATGGAACTGTCATTGCTGTTACTATCGCCGACAGACTCCTCCTCCTCCTCCTCCTTTTTGTCCTCTTACTCGTACACGAGAGTTCTCGCCTCTGTGTTGGTTCTCTAACACGATTATTATAACGCAAGGAAACTCGGGGTCTATGGATGCAATAATGGATGTACTTGAGATCCTAAATATATCTGTGTATATTTATACATTTTTGCAACCTCTGTTTATGGAAATTTCTCTTTTGTGATGATGATTATTCGTAAGATAAGCGAATATGATTTAATTTAAGCATGGGTGCGTCTGTGGGGAGATCTTTAACTTGTCTGTTATGAAATGGGTGGGTTACATTTAGATATGAAACAGAGATGTGTCTGTTTTCGGTTTTGTGTTCCTTCATACTAAGGTATATGTTTGTGAGTGTGCGATGATGCAAGAAAATGTTGGGCATAGAAAGAGCGTAAAGTTATAAGTGCGCATATACGTATGTCTCTCTTCTTTTATGATGAGATCCACAGTCTTGCTCCAAACGAAATTCTTATATTCATCTTAACCTTTCAATGCCTTCCAAAAGTTCTGAAAATACAGATAGTCCATATCCTGTCTTTATATCATCCTGTCAGGAACTATATGAAAAAGAAAAAAAAAAAAAAGAAAAAAGGATGTCAGAAGGGAACTATCCAGTGAAATGGTGGACAAGTTTTGAAACCCTTCCTCATCACGAGACATCTCAGGACTCCGACACGTTCAAGAGGCTCGTTGCCAGACGCGGGGACGTATGAATACTTGAGAGCTCGTTGGTGTTTATGTCTGTATAAACTCCAGCTGATGCTTCAACTACGTCTCCCCTCTTGAGCCACCAGCGGCAACTCGTTTGTGGTGTATATACTTCCTCTCCCTGTTTCCTTGCGTGTGGTCGCCCCGCCGCCCTCCGCCCCACCCCACCGAAGATGGTGCAGATCCTAGTGACGAAGAACGCCTCCATTAAGGCGAAGACTGTTGACTTCGAGCCTTCGGGCCGTCTGGATCACCACGCCCATAATTTAGCCTCATCGCCTCTCAGCCATGGCGGTAAAAATCTTACACTAGCGTCACCATCGGGCAGGACAACATCCTCCTCCTCCTCCTCCTCTTCCTCCTCCTCCGCCCTTGCTATCTACTCCGCTCGCTCCTACAGTCAGCCATTAGCGGGACATAGGAGATCCCCAGCGGAGACCTTTGCGCCAGGAAGCCACACCGTAAGCGAAACACGAAAGAGCCAGCATATATTCGACTTTGACAACTCGACCGAGCCTCTCTGTGATATCCGGGGCCTCTTCCTCCCGCCGGCCACTCGAGGGAACGGTGGACGAAGGACAGGAGATCGAGCAGATCCTCCTCCCGCCGTTTCCTTTAAGCTCCAGAGGCCGCTCCTGAAGAACACGAAGAAAGCCGTCCACTTCTCGGACGGCGGAGCGACCGACAGAGACCCCAGGTCCATCGCGCATCGCCGCGCTGCTCTAGTCGATGCAAATCTTGCGAAACAGAACATCGTCCGTGACAGTTCAGAGACTAACAGCCCAACGACCACTACCACGACCACGACGACTAGTCTCATAGCCCATACGACACACACTTCGAGCGCTGCAGACATCATCCGCTTCTCCCCCGAAGCGGCTGCTGCCACATCTTACGAGGACTCGGTCTCCACGGTCTCCAGCAGCCCCCTGTCTTCAGTTAGCTCGAGTATTCTGGGCTCACAGGGAGAACGGACCCCTCCCAGACCCCAGCCCTTTCGACCTCTGAACTCGGATGCTTCGTGTGACCTCATCGTGAGTCACTTTCGAGAGAGCATCAACGTCGACATCATCACTATCCTTCATGATCTCTGGTCTGCGATACAGAACCTCTCCATCTCCGTATCCATGGTAACTATCAGGGTTTTCCAAGTCCCAGTTTACGATCGTTCTCTTATCTAAGAAATCTGGAAGCCTGTCCAGTATACCTTGACAGTGTCAGATGTCATATGACTTGAACCCTAATGATATCTAAATGAACAACACCTCAAGGGTGATGTCGATATATATATATATATATATATATATATATATATATATATAATACGCTAGTTAAACATTGAGGTTATTTG
>JAYMFT010084102.1:0-14209 GCA_038088735.1 Panulirus argus | reverse complement strand
CTCCCACCCCGCCCCTCTCCCCTCCCCTCTCCCCCATTGCACCCACCTCCCCCCCCTTTTTACTCCCTCCCCTCCTCCCCACCACACACACACACACACACACACACACACACAAAACCTCGGGATCCAGCCAACCTTCTCTCGACATGACCGCTGGACCAAGAGGGGAGCGCGTGTGTGCGTGCGTGTGTTCGTGTGTGTTTGTGTGTGTGTGTGTAAGTTCGTTCGTTAGTTGGTGAGAGACCTGCTCCTCCTCCTCCTACTCCTCCACGCTAGTTCGAACCCTCGCAGGCTATGTGTCGTCCGCCACTTGCCATCTGCCTCTCGCGTAGCACGTGGCACCACTCATCCTGAAGTTATCTCATTTCCTCTAATTACAAACTGCTCAGAGCTGCTGATACGACCCGTAATTATCAGAACCCTAAACTTCATGAGTTCCTACGTCCGTTGGAATCATCCCAGAAAATCATGCAAGACGGGATTATCATTTCATTTTACGTTGTAGTTCATTATTCGTTTCCCAAAGTTGTAAATTGATAATCAAGAGGGTTGTGTTGTTTTCAATGAGGCCCGTAGAGTGTGTGTTGCTCTCTCTTGAGTTGCCTGGCTCATCCTCTCGCAGCAAAACACACATAGAAAGGAATATTCGCAGTGATTCGTGTGAAGGAGAACACGTCTCTCTCTCTCTCTCTCTCTCTCTCTCTCTCCCCCACGTCCCTATCTGAAGTACAAACAACTTCCGTACGTGTATGGACTGGAGTCAGTCAGTTTGGTCCTCATGGAACATAATTGGGTTTGACACCGAGAGATTTACTGGTTTCATCCGGGTCAGTGGGCGTTCCTTTCTGCAACTCACGTCCAAACCGCTGCGGTGTTCATTCCTGGAAATCTCGGGCGTTATTGCGTAAAAGTGTGACATATTCTTGTTTCCCCTGCTAGACAAAAAAATATATGATTTGTTCAGCAGGATGTCTGCAAGGTGCTCCCCGGCTGTTCGCGGCTGTCGCCTAAGGACAGAAAGCTTCGGATCCTCACTTGCACCTCTCCAACTCACGAGCAGTTAGCGACGGTGAACAGCGAAACATTTGGACCTCGCTCACTACCACACTGGCGATGGTGAACAGCGAAACAAGTCATTAGCTGGGTGACGCAAAGCTGCCAGTACTCTGTCCCGTGATGACATGGATAAAAAGGTGTTTATTCTCTCGGCAAATGATGGGGCTCTGATTATAACAGTTGACCGATGACCGTTCGTTGAATTCCTCTACTGTTAATGGACAGTGGACTCTGTGTGTGCGAGACGTGTGGCTCTGCTGTGTGTGTATGGCTACCAAACTACCTACACCTTCCCGGAACTCATGCAGGAGAGCAAAACAAAAGCTTCATCATCTTCTTTACGTGGCTAAAAAAGATTCCTTTTGGCATACCCGTGTCATTTTCTGGCCACCGTCATGGACGGTTGTCAGTGTCTCTATCACCTCGTATACCACCACGAGAGGGAGCCATCTGTTCCCGGACGACTTTCAAGAGACCAGCGGAGCCGGTGCCCGGCTCAAGACTTGCACTTTCAAGCTGATTTATTCCCTGGCCTCTGAACCGGGTCACGTGGATTCCACGGCTTACCTTCGCCCTCTGTGTGTGTGTGTGTATGGTTACGTATCTCTGCGGTACAGGGAGGGAGTTGTACACTAGTGGGTCCCTCGTCTCTTAAGATACAACTTTCCGAAAATCCTTTTACTCTTCGCATTCACTATCTCACGTCTCTGCTTATTCCATTCCTCCTCTACTCTTGTGCTATAAGACGATTTCTTTCCGTCCCCTCTGACAAGTTTCTTTGCCCTGATTTCATTTTATGGCCTCCGGTTGCTCTGTCAATCCGCCTCTCGTAGAAGCGTTCACTGCCTTCTTCAGCGAGGTGGCCAGAAAACTTTAAGTGTTGTGGTCAGGTCACCCCACACTGTTTTCTCTTACATGATGAGCAGATTTAATGTGTGTGTGTGTGTGTCACACTGACTCTGGGAGCATTCCATAATGCTCACGAAGGCCTGGTGTAGTGGTTAGCGTTGCTGACCATAAGTTGGCAAGGGACAGCCAAATATTTGACCCACACGGGTTTGAATCTTCGCTGTGGCAGTTGGCCTTCATCCAACCCAGGTGCTGATCTTCTTCTCGAGGCTGGTCGATAAATGGCTATCTGGCTTAGGTTGGGATGTGACTATGTGTGTTTATACATTCGTAGGAATAAGAACATAGTACATATATACAAGGTCAAGGGACGGGGCAACACTAGTGTAAAACTCTCTCCCCGTAAGAGTCAAGTAGTGATCACATACACACACACACACACACACACACACGCAAACACACAAAATGTGTCGTCCAGTGTCGTTCCAACGGTCGTTTCTTGGTTAGTCGTTCTGTCAGTTCGTTGAGTCTGTCGTTCTCCTGTCGTCTTTGGCATCCATGTTGGTCGTTCTTGTTCTTGAGGTTCCTATAACTGGTCTTTTTTTTACCGAGTGTCGTCTTGGTAGTGGCATTCTGGTCGACTCGAGAAGAAATATTCGACCACTCACACAACAGGTCCTTCACACTACAGGTTGATATTGTTGAATATCTCAAGTTTATTGTTAGTCTGACTACGAGAAATTGTTGAATGATTAACTCCTTCGTGCATTACGAACTGAATGATCCGATTTTCTTCTGTTTTCTTAAGTTATTTTTCTTTATTTTTTCATGGTAGACGAGACCCCCTGAGTATTTGGATGACTATGACAAGATGGTTGATTTTGGTGGAGTGTTTGTAGTGGATGGTTGCAGTGGGTGTTTATTCACCGTGGTTGATTTGGAGTGAGTGGTTGTGGTGGCCATATGGTTGTTTCTCAATGGTTGTTTTAGTCACTGTAACTGCACGTAGTAGTTAGATATGAGATTGGTTATTATGAGGGCGAGCAGCTGAGTTTATGTTGTGGTGGAATCTGGTGAAGAGAAGCTAATGACTTCTTTGTGTTGGTCAGCCGCGGTAAACAACTGTATTTATTTCTCGAGTGGTTGAGGAAGCTGGAGGCGCTGGTTGTGACCAGCCATTGCCTGGGGACTTCCACCACTTTCGGGTGATTTGTGCAAAGCTATAAATTGTTTGTGGCCTCTGTAGAGCAGTTTACTTTTCTCTAGGCACCTTTCGTATATATTACCAAAATACTTCATCATCCGTGGTCACTCAAACATAGAAAAAGCTTCGTAGAAAATCAATATATTTCGTCAAATGCAAATCATTTATCGTTAGAATTGTTTCTATTATGAGAAAAAATAAAAATCTTGGATCAAACTTTACAACACATGTAGCACTGAGTCAGTGTGGCTAAACTCTGGCCTTTCTGTCACGCAGGTCTAACAGTTGTTGACACAGTTGAGTGCCTTGGTCGTAAATCATGACACCCTTCCCTGTCATGGGAGGTGGTGACTGACTGTCAGGCGTCCGGGAACGGCAAATGTGGGTTCTCTCTCTCTCTCTCTCCCTTTCTCTCTTTCTCTCAGCAGGTCTTGCACACTCCTTCTGCGCTACGTCGTCTCTCTCTCTCTCCCTGTCCGTCTGTATTTCTGTCATTATTTTTCTTTTTTTTACCCCTTCGACTCGCTACCAAACCCGAAACCCAGCGAACGAGAGCAAGACCCGTGCCTGGCGCGGTGCCACTGTGGCGACAACCACACACACTTCGAGGTGCGTGAGACGCTTTCTGTTTCCCCTCTTCCGCTGCTTCTTGTGGATGTGGTCGGTCGAGGCCCCCGTTCAGTTCTCCATCCATCCATACATCAACGTCTCAGTAGGTCTGTCCATTCCCCGAGGTTCATCAATCTGATTACCATCTTTTGGAAATCAGAAGTCCTCTCATGAGCCATGACGGTGATGCACATCTCTGCTCATCCTTCCCTGTTACGCGCATGTCTGTGTGTACTTCCCTGTATAGCGCATCTCTGCGTATCCATCCCCTGCGAGGCACATCTCATCCTTCCCTATGAAGCACATCTCTGCTCATCCTTCCCTCATTCTATTCCTTCTCTGTGCCATCCTGTCAGATACGTTTTTTATTTCTTTTTTGACATTTCTTTGTGATTGTGAGATTTATTACTGTGGTAATGAGCCATTCTAAGAGTCTTTTTTTTTTTTTTAAATGCGTGTTTGTCCTATAGCAATTAACATCTCCTTGGCTTGTGAAAGGTTCCTTTCATAATCCTTCTCTCTGACACGGAAGGCAGGTGGAGACCCCGAGCGTGGCGAAGCTCGAGGGTTCTTCATCAAGGGAGGATGATTGACCTCAACACGGGACAAGGACGCCCTGTACTTCCTCTCTCTCTCTCTCTCTCTCCCTCCTTCCCTCTCCCTCAGACCCCACCCTGCAGGACTGTGGCGGGCGTGGTCAACGTGAGCAGACCACGCCCCACTGCTAGAGGGTCATGGCGGGCGTGGTCAACTTGGGCAGACCACACCCAGACATTAAAAGCCTTGAGGGGACCCTTGAATTAACTAAACCCTTTTTTCACCGTCTCATTAGCTTAACTACGCGGTTCGTGAATGTACAGAAAAATTCTTCATTCATTCATTCACCTGTCTATTTGTCCCATACGCAAAAGGTGATAAAAGTGAATTCCGTGACTTCACGGAAGGAGCAAGGTGAAGGTCTGGTCCTGTGACTTCGGAGGGCTGGGAGGTAGGCTGAGGTGTCGCCTCCCACCGGAGGGACTGAACTCCCTAGAGAGTATGACATGGCGTTTTGTGACGACTGACTGGTGCGTCACGGGGACATATCTATCTGCCGCGTTTGCTCCGCTGGTGACCACTTTTGTCCCAGGAAAGAGGCAAGAACTGCGACAGGCTGTCTTTTTATTTTCACGACTGGAATGAAAGAAAAGATTCCCAACATATAACTTATAAGCACCATAAAGGTTTTTCTTGATCGTCTGGCTCTTCAGCCGTCTCGTGAAAGCCACGGGAGGAGGAAGGCAATCAGGGAAGAGCAGTCGTCTCGTTCCAGAGTCCGGGAGCGAAAAAACTTGGACGGCTGGTATGGCTGAGAGGGTGAGGACGGGGAGGGGGAGGAAAAAAGGTCAGACCTCGCCCCAGGGGGAATGGAAACGACTCCTTTGAGGACAAGCTCATGTCGCCCAGCCCGTCCCGTCCGGGGTACCAGGAAGTGTCTCAAGGCTGACCTCTCTCTCTCCCTCTCTCTCTCTCTCTCTCTCTCTCTCTCGCTCTCGCTCTCTCTCAAAACCCACCTTGGTTCTCTCTCTTCTTCTTCTTCTTCTTCTTCATTGCTCTCTGTCTCCTATCTTCTGTGCTTTTCCTCCCACAGGCCATGTGTATACCTGATGCACACCATGAGACTGAGAATATGGAGTGATGCTTGATAGATAGATAGATAGATAGATAGATAGATAGATAGATAGGTACGTTAGATAGGTAGATATATATACGTAAAAGAAAATAAAGATTTCAGGGTAGAATAGCGGGTCAATTTGATTTCACAAAGCCATTGGCTTTGTGATAGATATGTTTATCTAATAAACAATGTTGATCAGACTTGATTTACTCTTTTGTAAATAACATTAATTTATGATGATGTTTGCCTTCCTCTGAGAGACGAGTCGGCATTGCACTTTACATATACACAAGATGGAAATCACTGGGCTACTAGATCAGTAAGTCGGGGAGTTAATTTTGTGCTTTTTTACGACAATTTGAGTAAATAAACCAGAAAAATCACGCCAGCATTTTATTCATTCCTCTATCCAAACTTTATTGTCTTTATCTCTCTCATTCTGTGTGTCTGTGTCTGTCTGTCTGCCTCCCTCTCTTCCTTCGTCTGAGATTAGATTCATAAAAGGTCGCTGGCAAAACGAGGTTTAGAAGCCTACGAACAAATACCACGCTAGCGGTGATAACAGCCAGCGATCGAAGAATCCAGCGGGCCCACTTCTCAGAGAGGTGACTTGTGGGACCTCCTGAGCCTGCCGCCGCCTCCTGGCGTGTCTTGGCTAGCGGTTCGTGAACGAGGAACCTTCACTAAATAATTTCCTGGTCCTGAGAAGGGAAGATGACCTCACGGCTCGCCCATGGAACAGGATGGCGGTTCTCCCTGTCATGCGCATGACTGGCTGCTTCGTGGGTGTTATCCGTATGCAGGGGATTGTGTTAGGCATGACTGTGTTATGATTATAATGAGTTTTGCTCATTCTCTTACTCACTGTCTTTTTGCTTATTTTACTCGCTGTTCCTACTCATAGTGATGAGAAGACTTCTTGCCTCACCAATACTTGTACTTGAGCTTTTCTCTTTTGCCTGAAGCTAACATCCTGCCTTAGCTTTCGAGGGTCAGCTGTCATCACAACGTATCTATGTTAGCTTCAGAGGGGACTTAGCTCTTTTAGCTCCGAAGGATCAGCTATCACCACAACGTCAACCTATCTTAGCTTCAGGAGGACCCAGCTAACATCACGATATAAGCTCTGGAGGCTCGTAAAGCTAAACAGACTTTCTCTCTCTCTTTGATATCACAATCTGGTCAGTACGAATCGCCACAAATTGTGTGGCTATTTGCATGATTATCCAGGACAAGAAGAGTCATGTTGCCTGTACTTTCTCCTGTTTGATGTGGTGATGCAAAAGTGGCTTTCGCTATCTCCCAGGTTCCTCTCTCTCTCTCTCTCTCTTCATTCATTTATCTATATACCGACCTAAACGTGTTCATGTCTTACTCCAACATACGTCGAGATAAAACTTTTGCCTTGGAACGTCTAACGTCATTCAATGAGGCGACGCACACACAAAAGAAATACGGACCAGGAAGGTCAACTGGAGCAGCGTATCGGTACGACCTCACGCACGCGCGGGCGCGTACAACAATACCACCTCAAGCACGTGCGCGTAAAAAAAGAGAGAGAGAGAGAGATATATATATACCCCACTCACGCGTGCGCAAAGTAAACGACCTCATGCACGCATGCGTAAAACAAAAAAAAGAAAGATAACACGCACGGGCGGGTAGAAAACGACCTCAGAGGGGAGGGCATGTATATGCATGTATATATAAACATATATATGCTCGTCTGTGTGCATACCTTAATCTCGCTTCCTACCTACGAGGATGTATAAATTTGCTTTCATACAAATTGGTGCACGCAAGGCTTCTGTAGGAGACTACCCTCCGGACACAGGGACTCAGAGACAGACACATGGATAAAGGACGTTTGGGAGGGGATCCTTCTTCAAATGGGTCGGGGTCAGTCCACTGGCGTGCCGCAAGGATCTGTTCTGTGACAAAATTACTTTTCTTGGACGACAGTGATAACCTCCCGAATGGACTGGACTCCTTCCTGAATACATTTATTGCGGACGATGCCAAGGTCACGAGGAAGGTAAAAAGCAAGAAGAAGGGTTGCCCCTTACCTTTGAGGTAACTTAGACAAGCCCGAAAGTTCGTCTGATACCCGAGTACATGCAAAGTAATGAAGATGGGATATAGCCAAAGAAGGCCCTAGTATGAATATTATCCAGTAGTGTATATGCATTACTCTCCCTCTCTCCCCCCGTATAGCACAACTGGGAGTTCAGCTGGAAGCCCCAGTAAATGGAGTGGTTGATGCTAAGAAACAGTGTCTCTTAAGGAGACATCGACTGATTCCCGAACCTCTCACTTGTCGGAGCCTCTCTGTCTCTCTCTCTCTCTCTCTCTTTCTCTCTCTCTCTCTCTCTCCTGCAATGGTCTGACGCATTGAAGCCTTCAGTAGAGATTCACCTAATCACCTTCTTCTCTCATCCCACTTACATTTTCCCTTCTCTTTGTGCAAACTCCTCTCCCCGCTCATGATAAGTAAGATCCATAAGGATTGAGAGACCAAAGAGATCTATAACATCCCTATCTGAGGTCTCTACACTTCAGGCTCTCTGTAGATCTACCGTTGAAATATGAGAGCACGTAGGAATACGTGGGAGAGACTAGATAGCAGATAGTTTAATAGCCTTTGACGAGGCTGTCTGCTGAAATGCTTAGGAGCGACTTACAACGAAAACTTCCCAGGGGGTACGTTGCTAGAGCATAAAGCTCACTGGAACATAACTACGAAGGGGGAGAAGAGAAATGGTAATCTAAATATCTGATCTGAATGAACATGGAGACAACGTACTAAACCCAGAAAGAAGCCTCTAAGTCTGTGTAACATACTTACGACACTTTCACCTCGATGGGTTCGCCCCGACTATATTCCACGGTGGAGTTTTTGCCCCATTCAAGGTAACAATGTTTTGCGGGGCCTGACCTTGTTACCTGCGGTGAATCTGTGGTCCCACGTTGAGATCTTGACACGAAAACCGACAACCTGAACCTGGGCTTTTTTTTTTTCCCCCGCGAGAAGTTGTTGGGCTACTCTATGGAGATTGAATTCCTTTCTCTTGGCTAGATTATCTGTTTTTGATCGTCTGTTTGTCTCCGTTATCAGTCTGTCTGTATGTCTTCCTGTTTTTTCATTGGCTATGGCACGAGAGTTCGTATGTGAGGAGGTTCGTGTCTGCCAAACTGCAGAAGACTTGGTGGTCCGACGGCGTCAGCCGTTCTCTTGAGGGATGCAGGTCTACAGAGGCTCAAAGAAATGATTTCGTATGTTAAGGGAACAACATTACGCGAGGCAAGATGAGATTTCAGTGAGCAATGGAGTAATCACAGATCAGGATTCACACACTAGAAATCGCGTCCAAGAAATTCAAAAGGAGGTGGTCAGACGTTTTCTCATTCACTGGTGTGCCTCGTGACTGGACATACGTATATACAAGAATAAGAAGATGCGCTTTTGATACCTTTTTTCCAATCTTTTCTAAGCATGATCCCACTGACCGAGAATTCTCCCCTATGTCATCCCACTGCCCTTGCATTCTCCCCTATGTCATCCCAATGACCCAACATTCTCCCCATATCAACCTAGACCCTCACATATATATATACAAAAAAGGAACCACTCATGTTAATCGAAGCATTGAAGATCAGTTCTCTATACCTGTATTTTGGATCTCCTCTGACGTGTAAGACTCTCATTTCGTTTTTAAGATGAGAATAGTTGTGATCTAAGTACTTTTTCTTCACCCATGGTGTGTTAATGTATTTCTCATTACGGGAGGTAAAGGTTCCTGTCGCAAATGTGCTATATTCAGCCTGCAATAATATCCTTGTGGATGGTAATCACTACAGAAAACAAGTGAAAAGGGAATCTCCTTTCGCTTGGCCAGAATGCATTCCTGCTTTTTCCCCTTTGGTTCTCCAACATCCCCAGAGAGAGAGAGAGAGAGAGAGAGAGAGAGAGAGAGAGAGAGAGAGAGAGAGAAACACAAAACGAGAGACAAACTCGCACGAAAACTGCTCGAGAAAGGCCATGAGCTCAAATACCACCGAGTAATGAGATCGACGCCGAGATGCCATCAGGGCCTAGTGTCCTGTCCGGTCCTGTCCGGTCCGGTCCGGTTCGAGTTTGGTCTCCCGAGACGACTTAGGGTGAAGGAGGGAGCGTATAGCGGATCATTTTCTTTTTTTCTGACGCGTTGAAATCTCTCTCTCACCCGGGCGGAGGCAGTTCGTTTTGAGCCTGACAGTAGAAGCAGTAGCAGCGGTGAGCGACCTTGCTTGGCCCAGACGACTGCTATCTTTTTAAAGTCTCCGGCCACTTGTGACCAGATTCGTAAGAGCCAATACGCTGATAATACGGGCCTTAAAATAATTATCTTGATATGATATCAAAGATAGTTCTGATGGATTTTTCACTAGTCTGTCTAAATGAGATGGATGTAACAAACCTGATGCCTTTACGTGCTTTAGAGCTATTCTGTCCACGTTTATGAACGTATCGTAAAAAAAGAGATCTTTTTTTTAATGACTTTGTGTAAAGTTACCGAAAAGTTGCCCCCTCTGCCGCTGGCGAGTCGTCCGACCTTGCAGATTCTTACAATTGAAAGTGCCCAGAGTAGCCGGCTCGCTATTTGGGTAGTTCTGCTTTTTTTTCTCTCTCTCTGTGGTTCCTGCGGCAGCATCTACACAGTATATCACACGCGGGTGAAGCCGCAAGGTGTTGGAAGGCGATTTAGCGTAAGGTGAAATTGCGTAGATGAATTAGTTAGTGGTGACGCATTCTGTCGGGGTTGAAAGGAAATGTTGCTAGTTGTTGTTCTTATATTCTTCGCAATGAACGGTTGGCAGGCCATAACCGACCGTGGGAATACGGTTCCGAGGATATCATCAGAGGTTCGGAGAGTAGAATCCTTTTCGTAGATCCTCACTTATTTTTTTTTCCAGTGATGGTTTACCTTTCGCCTTATAAACACAGTTGTTTCCAAGTGTCCTGCTGTACACACACACACACACACACACATACACACACGCTAACTTAAAACAAAATTACACACATTTAAACCTTTCACAATTCTCTGCTTTCTCATTCTCCCACACCCCTTACTTTTCTCTCTTCCTTGATCATCTTATCCCCCATATCCTGACGGTTCTGGGGACCGATCGTTCTTCTGATAGAAGAAGAGAGGCGGTACCACAACACGGCACTGAGCAACTCTGGGACCCGAACTCCCTCGGAAAAGGCCGTCCTTACAGTAGAGTCGTGTGACCTCGCGTCCAGTGGCAATTCGTAAATACATAGAACGTCCTTCCCACTAGCTCCAGGAAGCACCCTCGACAGCCACTGCCACACCTCTCTCCAGTAAGACCTGGTTGTCCTTTACTGCCCTCAGACTTACGTTTCTTATAAGACTCTAAATACGATAAGGAAATAGATTATGAATAATCTTACTTCGGTCAAACGCTCTCAATCTCTACCATGTCAGGATCTATTTCCTCCATGCAAAATAGTTGGCGTAGTTTTGTAATATTGGCATAAACGTGATCATCACTCTCGTTCTATTTTCATTTTCAGAGCACGAAGTTATACACTATCCCCATATTCTCTTATCGTTCATTGATCACCATTTACTGCAGCTATGGACAATGTCCTCCAATTTGTACCTGGTACGATACGGGTTTCTGTCACCTCCACCTTTGCTCGTGACCCAACCCTGAGTCAAATGATTATGACCTTGTTTGGCTGAAGTTATTCTTTGCTGTCTTCCGCCACCCTCCGTATTCCACAAATCCTAGATATTTAATCTTACAAAGGACGTTTATTTTATCGACCAGGAATTGATTTCCTAAGCGATTTCGGTGTCCACAACACTTGCATCGACTGAGATATTTTTTCCTCCACACATCGTGAGAGAAATTGAAAACAGGAACCTTCACCACTAGCAATGGCCTTACACGGAGTGTTCCTTAGAAACTCTCAGCATTCTTTGTCTTCCCTGAGAAAAGACAAAATCCCTATTGACATTTCCTCCAGTATTACCTGAAACGCGGCCACCATTGCTGACTCCCACTCCTCTTGGATTCTCAAACCTCTGCATTGTTGTCTCAATATGACTCGACCCTTTTCTTTTCTTCGCCAATATTGAACCAGATCCCAGGCCACCTGGCATCACCCTTGAGGCCAGAAGGCATGCACTGTGTGAGTTCTCTCCTCTTCCTACGTGGAATGCGGATCAGTTGAGCGTTTGCCTCAGTCGGAAATACAGATGAAGTCATCAAGTCCTGATATAGTGGTGGTCTAGCCATTTTCAGCTCTATCATAGAGAGAGAGGGAGGGAAAAAAAAAATAAACTGGTTCTCCTCCTACCCCGTGTTTCAACCTTTTGGCACCAGAAGGCCAACAGAGAACGAGTGCGTTACGTACACACACACACACACACACATAACCGCATTCAGACCCAAGTGATGGATCCGTAACTGGACGCCATCGGCTCAAAGAACGCCTCATCCCAACCCTGTCAGTACAACTAAAAGAGAGAGACAAGTATTCTGTCTCTAGTTAAAACCTTTAATCTTAACTTTCCCCCAAAAAAATTTTCGCTGTGTTATATCTCAAGACCCTCGACCTCAGCTTGACAATTAGATTCAAGCGAAAAGGTAATTCGTAATTACTTTAGAAAACAATACAGCCTTATTCGAGTAATCATCCAAGTCCCACCATCATCATCTCTTCCCATAAGTGCTCCCATTGTGCTCTTTGCTCCTCGATGACTGACGCCGACAGCTCTCCTGTTCTGGAAGTGTAATCAAAAACATTAGAAAAAAATAAATAATCTCCTCACATTAGGATTTTCCAGCCACATCTCATTCCATGAGCTTTTCATGGAACTCACATCACCATCTGGACCTCATGTTGTCTCTCAAGCCTGAATATCTGTACTACATCTGACGGATCAAGCTGAATTCTCTCCTCGAACTGGTGTGCCCCAGGACCCTCTCTTGTCGCCTTTACGCTTTCTCTCCCTTACGTAGGAACGTTCGTCTCCTAGTACCCACAAACATAGAGAGTCGTACACAAACATCAATCTTCAAAACAATCTTTCCCATCACGGTTCTCATCAGACCTCCACACACTTCACACGAAACTTCCGAAATAATCACTTCCGCTCTCACTCCTCCTGATGCTTCAGCGATTGCAACGCAATAAATCTCACAACAAAAGAATTGCCAAGAACCTCTATCACTACCCGCTTGTGGCATATGATAGAACGTTCTTCGGCCATCTTCACCAACACTAGCAGTGTGTTCTCCAGCCACACACAACGTCTTTGGAGTAACTACTACCCAGTGTTTTCCTTTGAGTTGCTGCACCAATGAACTTACTGTAATTGTCTCTATGGCACCGACTATGTCTATCGTACCCATATCTGTTTATCTTTCCCCAAACGCTTACCTTTAGAGAAGCCATGTTATGGGACTACATAAGAAGGACAGATAGCAAAAGACCTAATGGTCCATAAGG
Organism: Panulirus argus; assembly: GCA_038088735.1. Lineage (NCBI taxonomy): Eukaryota > Metazoa > Arthropoda > Malacostraca > Decapoda > Palinuridae > Panulirus > Panulirus argus. The sequence continues at coordinate 1,306 of JAYMFT010084102.1, read as the reverse complement.
AGGGTATATCTCTTGTGGTGTTCTGAAGATAATGGTAGAAAGAAAACATCAGCTTCTTTGATAATGTTCCTCTGTCTTAACAGGTGTTTCTCCAGTCAGTTACTTGACGAAAATCTTTTCTCTCATCCTGATTTCCTCTCTCCTGCAGCCGGTAGGGACTTGCACGCATTCCTCCGTGTATCTGTGGGAATTTCTCGGTATAGATCTGAAGGCTAATTCATCATAAGCTTTGTCTCAAGGATGATCTATCATAAGACTCATTCGTTTCAAGGATAGTTTATAAAAATCATCAGATGTTTCAGGGTAGCTTATCATAAGCTTCAGATATTTTAGGATAATGTATTATGTCTCATACGTTTCAAGAATAGTTTACTATAAGCCTCAGCTGTTTTATGATAGTTTACCTTAAGCTTCAGTAGTTTGGTTTACCATAAACTTCAATCGTCTCAAGGATAGATCATCATAAAGGCCTCTGTCTAAACGGAAGTATTTATGTTGTCAGTCGAACAACGTTGCCTCTGACGTGTTCAAGGCTGACCAGGGACCCGAACAGACAGACGTACAAGCAGACAAACATTTACATGGATGGACAAGAGGCATAACAGAAAAAACAACTCAACGGTTACAACTCAAAACAGAGAGAAAAAAAAAAAGAGACGACATTCTTTGTAAGGTGACGGTGATCCACATAACTGTTTAATCCTGCAGTCGTTCCTCTCTTCCGTAAGCACTTGCATCTATTCCCTATTCCCTCCCTCCATCTCCCTCGTTAGGGATTGTTTACCTTCCTTGCTCCCTCTCGGTGGGCTTGTCCTCCCTCACGTCTGCATCACATTCCCATACCCACGCCTCACCAACATCTTCGAGAGTATGCAGAACGTAAGATGAAGATTAAGATGAAGACTAACTTAACCCTCTGTTGTCAGTGTACACTACAATAACTATAAATAATAACTCCAAAATCAATTTGGGTTATAAGATAGCTTCTACTAACTTATTTATCAATTATTATTACCCCAAACCTTTTTAGATTAGATTTCGGAATCGTGAGCCTCTATTTCACTGAAATAGCTGCCTTCAGCCTGATGGCTTCACGAGACAAGGGACTGAAACCAGATCAGTTTCCCGCTTCAGGTGCTGACGTAGGCTTTGTAGAAACCAAGGCTGTTTAAGTCCTATTAAATCATTTATTCATTTAAGTGTTGTCATGTAATATGTTTTTCACTGAAGAATTATTCTAAAATGAATATATATATATATATATATATATATATATATATATATATATATATATATATATATATAT
>JAYMFT010084091.1:0-14209 GCA_038088735.1 Panulirus argus | reverse complement strand
TGGCTGTTGGAGGTGGGGTGTGTGTATGTCACCCTGGCTGGCTGTTGGAGGTGGGGTGTGTGTATGTCACCCTGGCTAGCTGCTGGAGGTGGGGTGTGTGTATGTCACCCTGGCTGGCTGTTGGAGGTGGGGTGTGCGTATGTCACCCTGGCTGGCTGTTGGAGATGGGGTGTGTGTATGTCACCCTGGCTGGCTGTTGGAGATGGGGTGTGTGTATGTCACCCTGGCTGGCTGTTGGAGGTGGGGTGTGTGTATGTCACCCTGGCTGGCTGCTGGAGTCGGGGTGTGTGTGTGTGTGTCCTCTTAGCTGGCTGCTGGAGTCGGGGTGTGCGAGTCCTCCTGGCTAGCTGCTGGGGGGGATGGCACAAAAGGCAATGTCCACCGCTGAATGGTGTAGCAAGAGGCCAGTCCGCTCGTAAATCTTGCTCACCTCTATTTTAAAGACGCCCACACCCACACCTTGGGTCAAATTACTTTACATAAATTTTGTGCTTGAGAGAGAGAGAGAGAAGAAAAAAAGCTGGAATTTGTTGGCAGCGTTGTGCCGTCGGTTATTGTTGTCCACAAAACAACCTCCTCGTCGATTAAGAAAACGCGGCCGCCTCGTTTGGCTAAAAGGATTGGGACTGGTGTAAATACAGCGGGAGGATGGGATTAACCTGGGGAGGCTCCCGGGTATTTATGTATGATCAATGATATCGATGTTAAGCCCCGCCACACCACGTCCCATGCTCCATCACCCCCCCACCCACCCCTTCCCCTCCCCTCCCCTCCTGCTCTCCCCCCCCCCTTAGCGACCAACCCCTGTGGTAGTTCGTTTTGCGTGACCTTAGTTTCCCCCGGGACGCTGGTGGGCGTGGTCAGAGGCCTTGGTAGGCGTGATCGGAGGCTGTGGGCGTAGCTAGAACCGTTGGTGGACGTGGTTAGATACGTCGGTGGGCGTGGTCGGGATCGTCCGTCCGTGGACGTGGTCCAATACGTCGGTGGGCGTGGTCAAGGGCGTCGGTGTGCGTGGCCAAGGACGTCGGTGGGCGTGGTCGCATACGTTACTAGGTAATTTTTGCGATCGGTGGGCGCGGAGGAGAAGGCTTTGGCCCGGGCGACCCACCCAGCATGCTGACGAGCGTACCTTCATATTTAGGTAAGAGTGATTAGAAGATTCCGATTTGATCCCAAAATAAATATGAACTTGGGGTGTGGCGCTTGGGGGGAGCACGGAGGCGAGGCTGTGCGAGCTGTGGCGGTCTCGTCAGTGTGTCTGATATGGCCATCTTGGTAGGTGTTGTTGCGGCTGTCTGTGTACACGTTATGGCTGCCTGCGTGTATCTGAGCTGTCTGTGCATGTGTTGTGGCTGTTCTGCGCGTTTGAGCTGTCTGTGCATGTGTTGTGGCTGTTCTGCGCGTTTGAGCTGTCCGTGCATGTGTTGTGGCTGTTCTGCGCGTTTGAGCTGTCTGTGTATGTGTTGTGGCTGTCTACGTGTGTTGTGGCTGTCTTTGTGTATGCATGTGTGTGCTGTCGTTGCGCCCTTCTGTATCGATGTGGTTCCGGAGGCGCTAACTATTTTCGCGTGTCGCGGATCCTGTGGTTGTGGTTCCGTGCCATGGAGGTTGTGGCTGTGGGTGAGGTAGAGAGGACAGCATGGATTTTGTTTGCTCAAGTGCCTGGTTGGTGCAGCGTGCGGGATGAGCAGCGCCTAGTTGGTGCAAGCGCGCGGGTTGAGCAGTGTCTGGTTGGTGCACTGTACGAGTTGAGCAGTGTGTGGTCGGTGCAAGTGTGCGGGTTGAGCAGTGTTTGGTTGGTGCAGTGTGCGGGTTGAGTATTGTCTGGTTGGTGCAGTGTGCGGGTTGAGCAGTGTCTGGTTGGTGCTCTGTACGAGTTGAGCAGTGTGTGGTTGGTGCAAGTGTGCGGGTTGAGCAGTGTTTGGTTGGTGCAGTGTGCGGGTTGAGCAGTGTCTGGTTGGTGCAGTGTGCGGGTTGAGCAGTGTCTGGTTGGTGCAGTGTACGAGTTGAGCAGTGTGTGGTTGGTGCACGTGTGTTTGGTTGGTGCAGTGTGCGTGTTGAGCAGTACCTGGTTGGTGCAGGTTGTGGGGAAGATAATAGATGTGTGGTTTAGGGGTGGGGCGGTATATATGTAGTCGTGGGTGGGGCACTGTGCGTGTGTGCGTGTGTGTCTGTGTGTGTGTGTGTGTGTGTGTGTGTGTGTGTGTGTGTTTATGTAATTATCTGTTTGTACTGTAAGGGACGGGAACTTTACACCCGTGGTGCCCCATCCCTTGAACATTCTCTATCATACAGTTTATTGAATTTATGTATGCTGACTTTGTGTGTGTGTGTGTGTAATTACCTCTTTTTAGCTGTGCGGGGAGGGAGTTCTGCGGGCGTGGAGCCCTATTTCTTAAGCTTTCTTTACAGTCATACAACCTTTTAAACTGCATGCTCTTGCTCTTAGTATTAACAGTGTCCTCACTCGTACCATCAATATATTTCTCTACATAATTTCCAGCATAATTCTGCGTCAGTTTCATGTTACGGCCTCTGGTTCTTCTTTCCTCGCATCTTCCGTAGAGCCGTTCACTATCAACACCATCAGACTTCGATTAAAGACATAAAGGTTGTGATCAGGTCACCCCTCACTCCTCTTTCTCCCACGATGGACAAATTATAGGCATTTAACTTTTCCCTGTGTGTGGTGTGTGTGGGTGTGTGTATGTGCTTAAAGGTCTTCTTTTTTTTTTTTAGTTTGTGCATGTGTTTTGGTAGAGCATTGCAGGGGTGGTTCAGGGGGTGAATTAGGGTGGATGAGGCACGGTTTCAAGGCTAGTGTGAGAGGGTGGAAGTAATTTGGGGTGTAGCCATGGAACTGGCGGTACGGTATTATAGACTGGTAATGTCTGTTGTTGGAGTTGTGTGCTAGTGAGAATTTGGCTCTGTTGTGAAGCTTGGTTACTTGTTGCTGGGGCAGGAAAGGTGTGACAACCTGGTTACTTGTTGCTAGGGCTCGAGAGGCTGTGACAGCCAGGTAAGATGTTACTGAGGTAGGAGAGGCTGTGACAGGTCTTTATGTCGCATTGTGTGACGATGGCACAGTGCGAGGAAGTCTCCATTCTGTACAGGGGTGTTTAGCACTGTCTCATCGAATGCCAAAGACTGTAATATTACGTCTTAGGCACTTGTAAGGGGCGATTTTGATAGTGTGGCTTCTGGAGAGCGTGACACTGTATGCTTAATGGGTGTGGTGCCGTGTACGTGGGAGAGTCTTAGTGCGTGGGGTAACTATAGCGGGTGTGGTACTGTGTACATGGGAAAGTTGTGGTGTTTAGGTTGATTATAATGGATGCGAAACTGTGTACGTGGGAGGGTCATGGTGTGTAGGATGACCATACTGGGTGTGGCACTGTGTACGTAGAAGGGTCATGGTGTGTAGGGTGACCATTCTGGGTGTGGCACCGTATACGTGGGAGTGTCGTGGTGTGTAGGGTGACCATATTGGGTGTGGCACTGTGTACGTGGGAGAGTCATGGCATGTAGGTGAACTCTCTGGGCGTGGCACCTTGTAGCGGACAGCGCCCTCTTAAAGGGAAGAAGGTATGCCCGTGTTTTTGTGCTGGTGCAGGGAAGGCGCGGGGTAAAGTTCTGGTGTGTGGTATATGATTGGGTGATAGAGGGGGGGGGGGTAATACAGAAGGATGAAAGTCTATAAAATACCCAGTAGTAGAGGGGCACTGAGGAAGATGGAAGGAAAGAGAGAGTGATAAGATGGATGTATTAAGGAAGATTGAAGTGTTGGGGAACAAAAGTATAAGAACTCGAAAAACTTCAGCGAATTAGAAGTGTTAGAATAGACAGTGGCAGGAAAAGTAGAGGAGAGCATGGGACAAAAGAAGGAGGGAAACAAAGTAAGGCTGAGGGAAGGAGGATATAGGCAAAGGCCCCTAAAGATAAACCAGATAGCACAGACAAAGGCCGGTTCACGAGAAAAGAAAATAGGTAGAGGAACAGAGCAGCAGCGCGCGGCCGTGCCTCAGTGAAAGGGAACATGATGTGGAAGACATCTGAGAGGGATTGGTGTTTTGTCTTGCCACTGGAACGGGGATGGCAGTATGTGTGTGTGTGTGTGTTGGTATAGTGCGTACCGGAGGACGAGATTAGTAATGATCTTAGGAAGTGAGGAGGATGGAGGCGGTGATAAAATGAAATATATAATGAGGAGTGTTGTAGAGAACAAGTCATCATTAAGAATGGATGAGTATGTGTTAACGTGAAATAGAAAACCTGGAAATTATTTAAAAGAAACTTGGACTAAAGATTCATATTGAATAGAGAGGCAAGCGCGCGCGTGTGTGTGTGTGTGTGTGTGTGTGTGTGTGTGTTCGTGTGTGTAATGAATCATTTGTAATTACCTATTTAGATTGTACGGGGAGGGAGTTATAGCATTTTTTCCATCTTACATTTCTTTAAACATGTATGCTGTCCGCAATTCTCATTCAGTAGATTCATTTCATCCACTTTTCTTCTGCGCTATGAAAAAGGAGGTCCTGTCTGTCTGTCTGTTTGTCTGTCTGTGCACATACGCTGAGGAAGTTACCAGGCTCACGATATCTGACCCCCATATACTGTTGTAGACACTCCGAGGAAGTTGCCAGACGCGCGACAACTAACCTCCATCCTTGGTTGCCAATAATTCTTCCTTTTCTTTGGTAGGATAGAAATTGTTGGCTTCTTGGACGATATATTTCGGGAAAATATTTTTCAGTGGAACAGGAAGACTGTGCCGGAAGTTTGGTAGGCATGAAGAAGGAAAATGGTCGGGATGAGTAGTTGGAACTAGTGAACAGCCAATTCCGCCGTTCAAGGTGAGGTCGGCAGGCAGGTAAGGAGTGTTGGTGGTGAGGGGGGAGGGGTGTACTGGCCAGGGAAGAAGGAGCGGCGTTCGTTAGGGTATGGTGTGGTAGCAAGGGAGGGAATAAGCGGTGTTCATGAGGGAGAACATGGTGGTTAGGGAAGGAGGGTGTGCTAATGATGAGGGAGGGTATGGCAGCCACGGAGGGAGGGAGTGATAGTGATGAGGGAGAGTGCGGTGGCCACGGTAGAGGGCACGGTGGTGGTTATGAGAGATAGTGTTGTCATCCTCCGCAGGAGCAATCAGCTGAGGGCCCAGAGGGCCCGAATCTGCCAGTACGCTATAAGAATACTTATTTACATCCTTTCTAACTTACCTCTTCTTTTATTTCATTTTATAACCTCTGTTTGTCATGCTCCTTCATCTTTCGAAAAACTGCACGATCTACATCAAATTGATTTAGAGACTTGAAGATTGTGATCATGTCACCCCACACTGTTCTTTTTTCCAAGGTGGGAAGATTTAAGGCCTCATCTCTCTTAATTCCGGCACCGTCTTTGTTGCCCTCCTCTAGATCTTCTCTCAAGGTTCTTTGCGCTTCTTAAGGTGCGGTGGCCAAACTTGAGAAACATGTTTTAGTTTTTGCCATATGTAGGATGTGAACTGCTTGCTGTTATCCATGTTTCTGATTGCTGCTCTAATAGTTGCCAGCAGACAGTTTGTCTCCATAACTATACTACTGAGGAGGAACTCTGGTGGAAGATTAGGGACGACGTCAACTCCCAAGGCTTTCTTTTACTATGATTCCTGCAGCTTATTTCCCACTAGATAATATTCGTTTTTGAAGCCTTCTTTTACTGTGACCCGCCCTCAGTGCATTTGCTCAAGTTAAACATCATCAGGGAAATTTTGGAGTCTGTCCAGGTCATCTTGGTATTTAACGCAATCCTTCTCGTTCTAAACTTCCTTAATGACCTTCGCATCATCTGCAATCGTTTTCAAGTTGGAGCTCATACCTTATGACGAGTCATTCACATATAGATCAAGAAGAGTAATGATCCCAGAACAGGACCCTGCGGCACCCCAGTGCTGATCTCAACCCATTTCGAGTGGCTTCTTTGACATGCGTCCATTGTACCCTTCCTTGACATATATTTTTTCCATTGAAGAAGTCTCCTCCTTATTCCTTCCTAGTGATCCAGCTTCTTAATAAACCTCTTTTATGGTACTGTATGAAAATGATTCCTGGCATTCCAGTTACAATCTACCCAGCCTTCTCATTTGTCTGAAACAGAGCTCTTACTCTCGTAGAAGTCTAAGAGATTCGTTGCACACGACTTCCTCTCCGTAAAATCCTGTTGTCTCTCCCTTGAGTAATTCTTCCTCTGCAAAAAGTCATCCATTTTCTTTCTGGTTATTTTCTCCAGTAGTTTCCAGACCACAGTCGTTAGGGACACTGGCCCGTAGTTCAGCACCTCTTCCCGGTCTCCTTTCTCATAAACAGGTATGAAGTTTACCCTTTTCCATTCCCCTGGCTCTTTGCCTCTCTCCAGCCACATCTTTAGCTGTGTTACGAGAGGTTTATCATGTATATCTGCACACATCTTCAGCACTTTCGGTGAAATTTCATTATGCCCCATAGCAATGTAAAGGTCAAGACCATATAGTATTCCATTAACGTCTTTTTTACATATCTCTTTTTTCTAAAGCCTTCTCTCCATTTCATTTCACTGGTGTGCGTGTGTGTATGTGTGTGTGTGTGTGTGTGTAATTCTTGGTTTTACTTCCGCGTATGGGAAAGGGGATGTTTTCAGATTACATGAAAAGATAGATATGCGTCAAGGCGTCGCTTCAGACGAATATACAAGAGAGGTAATCGAAGATATATCGGTGAAATTATGGTGTCACGGTTCTTACAAGGAAAACCTCTGAAATGGAATACAAATACAGAGAGGTATACAGACACACAGACACTTCACGGAATAAAGAAAGAACAAAGAGTCCAAGTCGAGAATTACGCCATACGTGTACACAATCGCTCTCTTCTGGAAGATGTTGGACAGTTTTCTGTGAGACAGAAACTCGAGGCCAGAATATGATAGTTTAAGGCCCGGGGGAGACACATAATGTAAAACGAGGGCACGTTAGGGTGTTGAAACCTTGCCTTTATAGCGAGTTGAGGCAATACATGGGCAGGGAGGCGACGCTGGGGGACCATTGTCAGGCGGGGAGCCCAGACCTCCGCTCCAATAATGGCAGTAACACCACCACGGACACGAACTGTAGCACTGGGGGACGCTGCTGTGGTACTGGCCTGAGGCACAGGTGTGGTACTGGTCTGGTACAGGCCTGAGGCACGGGTGTGGTACTGGTCTAGTGCTGGCCTGAGGTACGGGTGTGGTACTGGTCTGGTACTGCCCTGGGGCACGGGTGTGGTACTGGTCTGGTACAGGCCTGAGGCACGGGTATGGTACTGGTCTGAGGAACGGGTGTGGTACTGGTCTGGTGCTGGTCTGAGGCACGGGTGTGGTACTTGTTTGACGCACAGGTGTGGTATTGGCCTGACGCACAAGTGTGATAATGGCTTAACGCGCAGGTGTGGTATAAGTGCTATACATATATGAACGTCACTGGCGAGACAGATAGCGACACAAACAGTCCTCAAGAGACGAGAGACAGCGCTGTGAACTGGAGGTACTTGGAGGTGAGACGGTAGGGAGATGTTCGGACGAGATAACCAAGCAGGTGAGGGCACGGTTGTGAACGCAGGTGCGTGAACACCACCCGTCCAAGAGACAACTCGCCAGTGAGACAAGCTTTTGAGACATCCCGCACAAAAAGAGACATGGATGGCACAATATATATTTCTTTTCTTTCACAACATAAAAAAAAAGAAAACACGCATTTCCCGCTTCCCACGTGAGTGAGGTAGCGTCCAGAACAGATGACCGAGCCTTAGAGGAGGGGGGGGGGGAAGAATCCTCATTTGGCTTATCTCATTTTTTTCTATTTTGATTAGTAATACATAAAGGAAGGATTTCCAGCTCCCCCACCTCCCCTCTCCCGCCCCTCTTAGTTGCCTTTTAAGACGAGCGAGAGATACGTACGCGGGCAGTATTCTTTCTCCCCCTATCCCCAGGGATATATGAACATATGAGACGCAGTTAAGCAGATAGATACACTGTTGAGAAACTCATGTTCAAACGATGGGGCCCCACGGGTGCAAAAACTCCCGCCCCGTACAATACAGATAGATAATTCACACACACACACACACACACACACAAACATGGGAAACACAAGCCCACAGGTGATGCTGGCCGGGGTGGGGAGTGGGGGGAGTTAGAGAGAGAGAGAGAGAGAGAGAGAGGGTGGGGCTTGGAGCGTGTGGCCTGGCCTGGGCGAGGCAAGTGGAGCAGTGCGTGTACCTCTTGTCCCACAGGAATGACCCGGCAGGTCCACCACGCCCGCCCACCACCAACCCCCGGCTGACCATAGGCAGGCGCACAGTGAATCATCAGCCGCCCTCTCCCTCCCACATCCCTCACCTCACCCATCCACCCTCCCTCCCTCCCTCCCTCCCTTACGTAATGCCTCGCTACGCTGACACGGCTGACGCTCAGTAATCTTGGGAAGAGCTTTCCTCTTTTTTTTTTTTTTGGCTGGTAAAAGCTCTATGGGAGAAGAGTATATTGATCCTGGAGCGTCGGGGCAATATCGACGATCACCTAAAGACGGTGATGCGAGCGAGGATATAGTTTTATGTTATCTTGGCTGATAGACGATATGGTTATTGCTGTACCCTCTGGGATGGGGTGGGGATGAACTGGGTGTCGCTGTGAGGTGGGTGGGTGTCCTGTATAAGATCAGGGTTTAGTTAGTTAGAATATACTGGGAGTTAGAGTATACTGGAGTTACGATATACTGGGAATTAGAGTATACTGGAAGTTAGGATATGCTGGGAGTTAGAGTATACTGGGAGTTAGGATATACTGGGAGTTAGGATATACTGGGAGTTAGAGTATACTGGGAGTTAGGATATACTGGGAGTTAGGATATACTGGGAGATAGGATATACTGGGAGTTAGAGTATACTGGGAGTTAGGATATACTGGGAGTTTGGATATACTGGGAGTTAGAGTATGCTGGAAGTTAGGATATACTGGGAGTTAGAATATACTGGGAGTTAGGATATACTGGAAGTTAGAGTATACTGGGAGTTATTATATACTCGGAGTTAGGATATACTGGGAATTAGCATATACTGGAAGTTAGAGTATACTGGGAGTTAGGATATACTGGGAGTTAGAGTATACTGGGAGTTAGGATATGCTAGAAGTTAGAGTATACTGGGTGTTAGGATATACTGGAAATTAGAGTATACTGGGAGTTAGGATATATTGGAAGTTAGACTATACTTGGAGTTAGGACATGCTGGAAGTTAGAGTATACTGGGAGTTATGATATACTGGAAGTTAGAGTATACTGGGAGTTAGAGTATACTGGTAGTTAGAATATACTGGAAGTTAGAGTATACTGGGAGTTAGGATATACTGGAAGTTAGAGTATACTTGGAGTTAGGTTATACTGGGAATTAGAGTATACTTGGAGTTAGGATATACTGGGAGTTAGAGTATACTGGGAGTTAGGATATACTGGAAGTTAGCGTATACTGGGAGTTAGGATATACTGGGAGTTTGGATATACTAGAAGTTAGAGTATACTGGGAATTAGAATATACTGTGAGTTAGAGTATACTGGGCGTTAGGATATTCTGGGATTTAGAGTATGCTGGGAGTTAGAATATACTGGGAGTTAGAATGTACTGGGAAATATGATATACTGGGAGTTAGAGTATACTGGGAGTTAGGATATACTGGAAGTTAGAGTATACTGGGAGTTAGGATATACTGGAAGTTAGAATATACTGGGAGTTAGAATATACTGGGAGTTAGGATATATTGGGAGTTATAATATGCTGGGAGTTAGAGTATGCTTAGAGTTAGAATATACTGGGAGTTAGAATATGCTACGAGTTAGGATATACTGGGAATTAGAATATACTGGGAGTTAGTGAGAATATACTGGGAGTTAGAGTATGCTGGGGGTTAGGATATACTGGGAGTTAGAATATACTGGGAGTTAGTGAGAATATACTGGGTTTTAGAATATGCTGGGAGTTAGGATATACTGGGAGTTAGAGATATCCTGGGAGTTAGTATAGTTTGCGCTTGATAGATCCATAAGATTAATGCTGTCGACAGGAGACTGGACGGTGCTAAACAGGGTAACAGTGAAGTGGGTCCATAGAGTGGGGGGGGAGGGGCGTAAGGAATCCCGCCTTGACCCGCCAGGGAGGCATCTGCCGCGCCCTGTGCACAAAGGTGACTTTTAAGCCCTGAAGTTCAGAGTTCATCCTTTGTTGACGCAGGGCCTCTCGGCGGTGGCCTGTTGTTGCTACCAAGATAGCGGGGCGGGGCAGCGAGTGGTAGGAGCGCGCGTGGGACAGGTGTGCTTGGGCTCGCAGGGGGAAGCATGCGGTGGTCAGGACATGGGAGAAGTGAGGTATCGGTGGGTCTGTACATGGGACGGAAGGTCTGGTGGTGGGTGTACGTGGGACTGATACGATGGTGAGAACACAGCGGAGGAGAGGAGAGGTGAGAGGTATATGAAGTATGGGGATATAGGGTACAGAACTTGCTTGGATTGCGGTACAGTTCTCTAGATGGAAGCGTACAGGGGATTTTCCAGGTCCGAGAATGAAGTAGGAGGGTACGGGAAGTGATAGTTATGGCAGATTAATGGAAGCTTCATGGAGGAGTGCTCTATGGTAGATGTGGTAGGGTACATTGGACGGAGAGTGTGGAAAAGATGTACGGATTCACGTGATAGTAGTGGTATGTGGGTTGGTGAATGTAGTTGTAGTACGTAGAACTGCAGATATGGAATGGGTACATGGGGGATACAGTGTGATGGGGGTTGTACATGGCACGGGAGAGATGGTGTATACGTTGGAAAGGGAGAGTGGGAAGGTACGAGAGACTGAAGATTGGATTGTGATTACAGGACGTGGAAAGATTTAAGGGAAATTACTTACGAGCTGAAGATAGGAACTTGGTGGCATAGGAGTTTTCCTGGTGGTGTGTGGAGGTTACGGAGAGCAACCAGAATGATTTCTCTTTTTTGTAAGGGATGGAACAGTGGAAACAGTTAATTATGCAAATTGAGTTGAATTATGAAGATGGTAAGTGGAAAATATTTTCATGAATTGTAAAATGGGAACACCTCTCTCCCGGTGATGATTCTGAAATTAGCGGGACATTGAAAGTTATTCCAGTATTATGGTACTTTATTTTAACTGTATGCTTACGCAAACATGGTTGGAAGATATAGACATACATAAGCGCTCAGATCATAGGAATGAAGATGGGTGTGTGTGTGTGTGCGTGTGTGTTTGCGTTAGCGCGTAAGGATTCGAAGAAAACTGAGCTATAGTCCACAGAAAAATCTAAGAAGGTATGTGTGTTGGTTGACAGAAGAATAGATATGAGAGAGAGAGAGAGAGAGAGAGAGAGAGAGAGAGAGAGAGAGGGAGAGGGAGAGAAATCTTAAGAACGTACACAGAAATTTTGCCAAAAGGTAGAGCTAACGCGTTACGGTCACCGCAGGAAAGTGTGTAGATACGGAGAACTTGTTGCGAGAGTTAACGTGTGTATGAGAAGGAGAGACTGTGTGTATGTGGACCGAAAGCAGAATGAAAAGACAGATACTTGATTCAATGGAATGACACTCGACAGCCACTGAAGTGCTGGCTCGATGCGCAACCATCGCTAACTCTCCCGATGTCCAGGCGGGTAGTACCACCTACCACCAACTGAGAGAGAGAGAGAGAGAGGGAGAGAGAGAGAGGATACTAAGGTTCCGTACGAATCCCACTTTTTATTTTTTCCTCCATCATCAAAACACTGATTCACCCGAGTCGAGCAAATTCAGAATATAATACTTCTTTTATTACAGTGGCGTTCGCAGTGTGATAACACTCACGAGACGTTCCGGAGTTCAAGGCGTTAGTTAGTAGTTCCCTCTGCATTTTCTTCTTTCCTTTTATAAAGCAGATGAATAGATGAATGCCAGACGGATGATTTACCAAGGAGGGTATGCGTCGATGACTTCATTCATCACACAGTCACGGTGGGAAGAAATCAGATACTGTGTTTGCGAATATTGGCCGAGGTCTGTGGTGGTAGCCACACATCTCAGTCATTTCCGGTGTTTCCTAGAAGGCAGTTACGTCCCTGTGAGAGAGAGAGAGAGAGAGGACGCTCACCGCAGGAAAAAATATAGAATTACGAAGAACATGTCGTGTGAGTTAAGTGTTGTCATTTGTTATGTGTGACATGGAGAGATTTTTGTCTTTGTGGACTGACAGCCAAGCAGTCCACGTGTGGATGAGGCAACAAGTAAAGACAGCCACCTGGGCCAAAGGAGTGACACTTGACAGCCACTGAAGTGTTGGCTCAACTTCCGAGCCGTCATTTACCGCTCTCTCATTCCCAGGCGGGTAGTAGTGCCTGTGATATATCCGCCAAGAGAGAGAGAGAGAGAGAGAGAGAGAGAGAGAGGTAAATTTGGAATACAGTAAGAAAATCAGGACACGACTGACATATCCCATACGTTACCGAGTTAGACAAAGCAGAAACTGGCAGTACGTTCTTCTTAGTGTGCTAGTAGTGTTTGCCTTAGTTTGTGGTTGCCCCTAATTTTTTTGTGTGTTCAAGGCTCCAGTCACGGTCAAAAGTCCACATCAAGGTCGGGCCTTAATGGAAATATAGAGAGAATTAAGAAACGGGGAAAAAAGGACAGAAAGTATCTACGGATTTTTTTATTCTGTTTATCTTGATCATTACTTATTGTTCATTTTGTTTGCCCCTTTTCTTTTTATCCTGTTTGTGGACGTTCATGTCTGATCTTCTAGTTACTTTTCTTTCGAAGACGAGGTTAAGATAACGGCAAACAACTGCATCCTTCATCTTATGTTGTAAAGATTTTGATGTTGCGTGCACAGTAATGGCGGCCTAGTCGTAATGAACAACCTAGAATCATATTTTTTTTTTATCTTTATCCCAGTTATGTTTTGAGGAAGGGAAGAATCAGACCCTATGCATTACTGGGGATGGGGCTCCTCTTCTCCTGGGAATAAGCATTTGAAATAGAAGATCTGAATCACTACACGCCGTTTTCTTTCCGTGGTGAATCACTTAGACATTCTCTCTCATGTTTTAACTCCTTTGCACCATTGTTGTGGGCATCCGGCACCATCATGTCTCAATTAGATTGTGTCAAGGGTTCGAATTGAAGGTACTTATTTTTCTTTCTCCTTCTCCTTTACTGGCTGGACTTCCACCATCACTGCGTTTATATGGTATCTCTGAATAGTTCAAGGATTGCATGTACGGCGTTGAATGTGGCAATATTTCACTCCAGAATGATCTCTTTAAGAGATGTAATCTGTTTAAAGCTCTTTGCTTTGAGAGCGGGTTCTGCATAGCCCGCGTCAGTAGGTGTTCCATGGCTGCGAGGTGAGAGGGTTGCAGATCCTCGAAGATATGTTTGTCCATCGCGTTAGGCGGTGACGGGTTACTGTGCTTGGTGATGTGGGATCGTGTGTTCAGTGGTCTTCACACGAGGCCTGAGAGCACGTCTCGCCCGCTTCCATTCCCCCCACACCCAGCCGCCAGGCCCAGGCTAGCTACCATGACGACACAGGCAGTACATGTTATGCAAATATCACCCGGGACCATTTTCTTGGTGGATAACACAGGCGAAACTACGCAGGGCGCCGTGTTTGGCAACACCGGGTCGAGGGTGGCGACATTGAGGAGGTTTCAAGGGCAAGGTTCCTCTGCAGCGAGGGTGTGGCCGGTCTGCACGGTGCCCCAAGGCGAGGGCCTGGGCTGGGGCGCTGCCAGGAGGGGGCGGGGCGGGGCAGGGGGCACGGCGGGGGGAAGGGCAAGGCTGCTCAGGGCAGGGCAGGGCAGGGCAGGGTGGAGCACGAGAGACGAATGAGCGACGAAGCAGAGGAATCTGGTAAACAAATGAGGGGAAGGAAATGAGGCTGTACAGGTCAACCACAGCGGGATGGTGGAGGCCGTGGTGATGGTGGTGGTGGTGGTGCACGGATGCTGGGGATCTCGCAGGTCTCTGTGCCAGAGATGCTGTGCCTGTGAGGGATAAGTGTGTGACACGCTGATAGACAAATATAGTGTCTTGAGAGAGTTACAGACAGATATCTAAAAGGATAGTGTCGTATGAGAATATATATATATAGATATATATAGATATATATATATATATATATATATATATATA